>VSMD01059176.1:0-89109 GCA_008750895.1 Mirza zaza
TTTGGGGACGACCATAGCTTCCCCTAAAACCCATAGCCTAGCTTGTACCCAATACAGTGTAACAAAGCACGTCTGAGACAGCTCTGTAGTGATTCTCCTCTATCCGTCCAACGCCCTGGGGATTTGTGTTCTTCCGTTCCCGCGGCTGGATGCTATGGAGCATCGTGGGAGCAGCAGAAAACTTGGAGGCAAAGGAACCTGGCTGTGGTCTTAGCCCAGGACCATGGCACTGGTTGGATTTCAGTATCAACCAAACGGGGGGCTCATACATGACACACAAGCAGGTCTTTAATTGTAAATCTTTTATGAAATCTTATTTTACACCAATGTCAACAAAGACGATGGCTACGACTCAGGTCCACGGAAACATCCTATTACGCGACCCCTCAGCCTTTAAGGAAACGCACGCATTAAGCAAGGGCCACCGCCCACCCGCGCGCGCCGCCGCGCTAGCCCCGCCCCGCCACAGCCCCCGTCCTTGCGATTGGTTCCTTTGCCTGCGCGCGCCGGTTGCCGTGGACACCACGGCGATGGCAACCAACAGAAGCCAAACTTGCTCGTCCGTCGCGAATCGCCGCGGGACCCCGACGGGCTGTCCGGCTGCGCGCGACGCTCATGGCGCTCCACGAGCTCTTCTCCCACCCGGTGGAGCGCGGCTACCGCGCGGGGCTCTGCTCCAAAGCCGCGCTCTTCCTGCTGCTGGCCGCCGCGCTCACCTACATCCCGCCGCTGCTCGTGGCCTTCCGGAGCCACGGTGAGCCTGCGGCGGCCGGTGCGCCCCTCAGCTCCCCGCGGCCCGCTCGGCCCGGGCCGGCCGTCCTGACCGCGTCCCCACCGCCCTCCTTGACTCAGGCTTTTGGCTGAAGCGGAGCAGCTACGAGGAGCAGCCGACCGTGCGCTTCCAGCACCAGGTGCTGCTCGTGGCCCTGCTGGGACCCGAGCGCGGCGGGGTCCTCGCCTGGAGCACGTTCCCCGCCTTCAACCGGCTGCAGGGGGATCGCCTGCGCGTCCCGCTCGTGTCGGTGCGTGGTTCCCGCCTGGGCTGAGCGGGGGTGGAGGGTGGTGGAGCGAGGCGAACGGCTCCGGCCCGGGGAGCCCACTGTGGACCCGCAGGGCTCCAACCTCGCGGAGGCTGTGTAGACAGGCTCTCTGGCCTGCGCATGCGTTTAATTTCCAGGGAGCAGATCTGGTGTTTTAGTCCCCTTCGGCCAGGCGTTCGCAGCCCCTAGAAAGCTAGCCGTGCTGTCCGCGTGTGTGTCCTGACAGAGGCCGGAAGTGTGGGGACGGCCTGCCCCTGCCCCGCCTCAGGTCCGTGGGCCCGGCCTCAGGGAAGGGTGGTTACTAGAAGTCCCGTTAGGAGCCTTGAAGGCCGAGCGCTGTCCAAGTCGATAACCCCCGCGACGGTGTCGCTGCGTGTCTACATCCCAACACTGTAGGAAAGGAAAGCGCGGGCATTTTCATGCAGACTTGAGCCTTGGAACCAAGGCGTCTATTGGTTAAGCGACCTCCCTGGAGTATGGTCTGGCTGAGGGGCGCCTCCCTGGGCTCATCTCCTTAGATGCTGGGCCACCCTGCAGCTGCCCCGGGATGAAACTAAAGCATTTTACCGTCTAAAATTGAGTATTCGGTTCAGGATAAACAAGCGCTTCCTTTACACTCACCCCTCTACACACTCATTTTCTGAAAACATTTTGTTTCAGAAGTTCTGATTTTCCATGAGTACGTGCTCATTATAAGATATTAGAGTTGTAGGTACCCATAATGACAGCAAATTCTTTTTTCTTTTTCTTTTTTATTTTTTTTTTGAGACAGAGTCTCGCTTTGTTGCCCAGGCTAGCGTGAGTGCCGTGGCGTCAGCCTAGCTCACAGCAACCTCAAACTCCTGGGCTCAAGCAATCCCTCCCAAGTAGCTGAGACTACAGGCATGTGCCACCATGCCTGGCTAATTTATATATATATATATATATTAGTTGGCCAATTAATTTCTTTCTATTTTTATAGTAGAGATGGGATCTCGCTCAGGCTGGTTTTGAACTCCTGACCTTGAGTAATCCGCCCACCTCGGCCTCCCGGAGTGCTAGGATTACAGGCGTGAGCCACCGCGCCCGGCCATGACAGCAAATTAAAGGCTCAGTTTGGTACATGTGTCAGTACTTGTTGATCAACCTTATTCTTTTTCAGGTTTGCAAAGTATTTCATGATATAGGACAAGTTTTTTGTTTGTTTGTTTTAGTTTTTGTTTTGTTTTTTTGGAGGGGGGACAGAGTCTCGCTTTGTTGCCCAGGCTAGAGTGCGTGCTGTGGTGTCAGCCTAGCTCAAAGCAACCTCAAACTCCTGGGCTCAAGCAATCCTCCTGCCTCAGCCTCCCAAGTAGCTGAGACTACAGGCATGTGCCACCATGCCAGGCTAATTTTTTCTCTATATATTAGTTGGCCAATTAATTTCTTTCTATTTATAGTAGAGACGGGGTCTCACTCTTGCTCAGGCTGATCCGAATTCCTGACCTGAGCAATCTGCCCGCCTTGGCCTCACAGAGTGCTAGGATTACAGGCGTGAGCCACCTAGCCTGGCCAAGAGGACAAGTTTAATGTATTTAATCTGTTCCATGATGGTGGATATTTGATTTGCTTTTTCACTAGTATGGATAATATTTCAATAAACAAAATTTTAACTAAATTTGATACCTTTAAACATCAAATTGTGAGGAAATAGAACAGAAGGTGGTTTTGAAATTGTGTAAGTCCGCAGAAAACTAGGGAATCAGGCCAGGCGCGGTGGCTCACGCCTGTAATCCTAGCACTCTGGGAAGCTGAGGCGGGAGGATTGCTTGAGGTCAGGAGTTCCAGACCAGCTTGAGCAAGGAGACCCTTCTCTACTTAAAATAGAAAGAAATTAGCTGGAGAACTAAAAATATTTAGAAAAAATTAGCTGGGCATGGTGTCACATGCCTGTAGTTCCAGGTAGCTGGGAAGCTGAGGCAGGAGGATCGCTTGTGCCCAGGAGTTGGAGGTTGCTGTAAGCTAGGCTGATGCCATGGCACTCTAGCCCAGACAACAGAGTGAGACTGTCTCAAAAAAAACCAAACAAACAAACCCTAAAAATCAATAGAAATTTTAAAGAAATTAAGTATATAAAATGGTACAGCCACTTTGGAAAACCATTTGGCAGTTCATCAAAAAATTAAACATAGAGTTACCCTATGACCCAGCATTTCCATTCCTAGGTGTATACCCAAGAGAATTGAAGACATATGTCTGCACAAAAACTTGTACACAAATGTTCATAGCAGCATTATTCATAATAGCAAAAATGTGGAAACAACCCAAATATCCATCTACAGACGAATGGATAAACAAAGTGTTTATCCATACAGTGTATATCCATACAGTGGAATATTCAGCCCTAAAAAAAATGGAGTCAAGATATATGCTACAACATAAATGAATGGTAAAAACATTTTGTTAGCTAAAAGAATCCAGTCACGAATCAGCACATATTCTATGTTTCCATTTATGTTAAAATTCCAAGATAGACAAATCTATTGAGACAGAAAGTAGATGAGGGGTTGCCAGGGCTTGAGGAAGAGAATGGGGGAGATATTAGGGGAGTGACTGCTAATGGATATGGAGTTTCTTTTGGAGATATTACAAATGTTCTCAAATTGCCATTAGATAGCAGTGACTATTAGTACGCAACTTTGTATATGCTAAAATCTACTGAATTACATTTTTTCCAACCTCTATTCTCCGTCTTCTAAATCTCTGAATTACATGTTTTTAGCATATTATGGGAATACAAGTGTTAAAGTTACAGATATTGCCCATGCCCCCCACCCCCCTTGAGTATGAATTACATTTTTTAAAAAGTGGATTTAATGGTATGTGCATCCTGTCTCAGTATGCAAAAATGCATGTAGGAGATGGCTGCACGCAACCCGTAACAGGCATACGATATGCATTTTATCATTATACTTTTAAATGTCCTTTACATAATACTTGGCCTGTAATAATCACTTGGTAAGTACTAGCTATTAAGTTTTTAAAACCGTATTATCTCCTTAATCCCCCCAGTAACCCTGTGAGGTGGAGGTCATACCTCCATTTTACAGATGAAGAAACAGATTCAGAAAATGGTATAATTTGCCTTAGCTCTCAACTGAACATCCTGGACTGGAATTCAATATTTCCTGTGCCAGAGCTTAAAATCTTAACCCTATTGTAACAAAATACTTTTATTTTCTAATTCTGGATATAAAGCCAGGCTAGTGTCAACCTGTCCAGGAAACTGTCCTTGAAGCAAAAGAAGCAGTGGTTTTGGATCAAATTTTAATCAAATGCTGGGAAGTGGCTACGCTGTTGTACATTGGGAAGTGACGCAAAAGTCACAAACAATCTTGCTTCTGCTTTGGTCAGTTCACCTTGGACAGCATCTCTAAAGTCCCTGTGTTTTTAATGTAAGACTGTCTCTTTTTCCTCCAGCCTTACAGGTTCCCTCTAGAGGGTCCTTCCTCCCAGCTCTGGAGGTCCTGGCATTAGCTGGACAGTGCTCCTTTTTGAGGTCTGAGTCCCAGCTCCTTGAGGTCTCTGTCTCCTATAAGTCTCTAGGTTCTAACAATCCCAGCCCCTTCCCTCTCTTCTCCAGTGCTGGGTGTGGGAGCTGCACCCTGTGGTTACTAGCTCTGTATACTGCAGCATTCCCTTTGTGCCTCATCAGTCTTGTAATACTAAGGTCCTCAACCCTGGGCCATGGACCAGTACCAGTTCATGGCCTATTAGAAACCACAGCAGGAGGTGAGTGAGCGAAGCTTCATCTGTGTTTACAGCCACTCCCCACAGCTTGCATCACTGCCTGAGTTCCGCCTCCTGCCAGATCAGCAGCAGCATTAGATTCTGCATTGTTGTATAATTATTTTGTTACATATTTCAATGTAATAATAATAGAAATAAAGCATACAATGAGTGTGATGCACTTGGAAACCATCCCCCTGCCCCGAGTCTGTGGAAAAATTGTCTTCAATGAAACCAGTCCTATCTAGTACATTAGCGTTGATTTGCCATGTATCTGTAAAGGGTAACCCTACTTTAACCACCAGAAATCTTGGAAATTGGGGTTCTATGGGCTATTATAGAAGGATCACTGAATCAAGAATCAGCAGACCTGGGTTGTACTCTCAGTTCTTTCCTTGGGTTCCATATACTCTCAGCCTCAACTTATTGTATATTCAGAGTATAGTACTACCTACCTCTCTCCTGGGATATGTGGAGGGACCAGATGGGCCAATTGATGGATATAAAAATTGTTCCAAAATGTACATATACCTCATAGAAATAAGGTGATGGTGTGATTTGTTAATTCTCTTAGCCAGACACCAATTGGATTTTTAGAATTTTGTGTTAAAGAATAGTAGCTCTTTGAATGCCTTCCTTTATAGATGTGTTAGATGTGTTAAGCTTCCTTCGAACTAAACAGAATGAAATAATTGACTTCATTAACAGTCCAAGTGGTGACATAGATATGTAGCCAACCTTTAACATGCCACCCCGTGGGGTGAGAATCTAGCTTAGTGACAGGTCCTTTGTGAGAGACACACCATTTGTGTCATTGATTCTCTCAGTGGCTCTGTCGGCCCTGCTCTCCCTTCTCACCCCTCTGCCCAGCACACAGGCTCTGTGGGCACCCAGAGCACGTGCTCTTGGTGGGCCTGGCTCACTCTTCCCCCGATACTCCTGGCTCATCACCTTGCATCATTGGGTCTCCAACAAGTGAGGTCATCCTGAATAGTTTCTGTAAGAATTTCTGTTAAATTCTACCCTCATCATTCTCTAATTTTAGCCTGCTTCATTTCTCTTTATGGCACTTACCACTCTTTCATATTATTGTTTACTCGTTGATTTATTTTCTCCCTTCTCATCTGGAAATGTGGGTGCTGTTAGGATGGGGACATTGCCTAATTTGTTTGACATTATTTTCCCATTACTTGAAATAGTGCCTGGCACATACTAGCGCCTCAAGAAGTACTTGACAGATGAATGAGCCAATTTAACAAGTAGACACTCTAGCTGGTGCTGTGCCAGATCTCTGTCCTTTTCGTGCTTGCAGTGAAAGTGTGCATACAAGCAAGTGTACAGACTTAACACGCTGCCTTTTTGCAAGAAGATTCCTTCTACCCAACATCTTCTATTAGCATTGATTTCTAAGGCTGAACATTTTAGTCCCAGAAAGAGGATCAGATTTGAAGTCAAAGATCTGATCTCAAATCCTGTCATCACCACCACTAGCTGTACCTCTGATAAATGCACTAACCTCCCTGCGCCTTGATTTCTCATTTGTCCCATGGGGATAATACTTGTTCTGCCTCCTTGGGCTTTACATTTATTATAAACATGAAGGGAAATGAGATTGTCTTTCTCACACACTGTGTCAGACTCTAGATTCTTCTGGAGATTCTCTTCTGGCCAATATCCTCTTTCAAAAGGATAATTGAGAAATTTGATCTTTGCTTCCTGTCTAACACTAAATATCCAGAAGCCGTGGATACATTACAGACAGTTAACTAAACATTGTATTCCTAGTCTTCCCAGATACCGACCGAAGAAAATTCACAGGAAGACAAGGCCACCTCTGTTACATCTTAGTCATAATTTCTAGTATATAATTGCCTCGGAAACTTAGTCATCAGTTCTGGTAGCAGATATCCTTCCCCTCCATCTGGGAAGCTGATAGAACAGGACAGAGACAATAGTATCCAACAGAAGGAGGAGAGTAGGTTTCTCTAAAGCAAGGCCTGGGGTAAGGACATTATTGTCTAGACAGAAGGAAGTGATTGAAAGGTTCTGATTTTCTCATCCCCAATGGCCTTAATAGCCTGAAATAGAGTAAAAAATCTCTTCCTCACATAATGGTAATGGTGGAAAGCAAAATGAACCTGTGGATGAGGGATTCAGGTGGGAAAGCTGCTATAGCATAGTAGAGTCCTGTGGGAACCTATGGTGAAAAAGGATCAGTTGTAGAACAAGATCCAGAGTTGTGTGGAGGAATCATGGCAGCAGTGATCAACTTTGAGTAACCGTCCTTTCCTGCTAGTCATTTCATGTGCCTACATATGCTGTGGCCATACGCTGCCTACACTGCAATTTGTCTTTTTCCCTCCTCAGATTTCTCCCTGGTTTCCTTACTTTCCTGTCCACAATTTATCAAATATCTGTGGTCTGCTAGTTTGCCAATTTTACTTAGCTTAGTTTTTCATTTTATTGATTGGTACTAAAAGTTGCACAAAGCTTTAAAGTCCTGACATGAATGATGGATGAGGTCCAACGTTAAGAATCTGCAGCAAGGACACTTGTGGTTTAAGAATGTATAAATAGGCCGGGCGCGGTGGCTCACGCCTGTAATCCTAGCTCTCTGGGAGGCCGAGGTGGGCGGATCGTTTGATCTCAGGAGTTTGAGACCAGCCTGAGCAAGAGCGAGACCCCATCTCTACTATAAATAGAAAGAAATTAATTGGCCAACTAATATATATAGAAAAAATTAGCCGGGCATGGTGGCGCATGCCTGTAGTCCCAGCTACTCGGGAGGCTGAGGCAGCAGGATTGCTTGAGCCCAGGAGTTTGAGGTTGCTGTGAGCTAGGCTGACGCCACGGCACTCACTCTAGCCTGGGCAATAAAGTGAGACTCTGTCTCAAAAAAAAAAAAAGAATGTATAAATAGAGCTTGGTGATTTTCTATTGAGTTTGTTTGGGGAATGCATGATGATTAGAATTCGGTTCTTTTCTATTTTAAAAAGTTGCCTTGCAAAGAAGTAGAAGATGATTGTGATGTGCTATTTAAATTTTCCATATAAATCCAGCATGTTTATAACAAAGAAAAACAGACACCAGTACAAACAAACCAAACCAAATGAGACAACTGAAAGAGACAAGTATTAATTATCCAGATGTTTGTTCTCATTATTGCTACTTTAATTCCCCTTATTTCCACCAGTGATTATTTCAGAGGTTCAAGTATGAAGTTCAGGGGCCATGCACACTGTGTCTTTTTCCCTAATATTGATGCACTTAACCTGCTTATTTTTCTCTCTCTCTTTTGGTGAGGGAGGTAATGCCTGTGTAAGGCAGGGCAGTGGGCATCGTGTATATACAGACGAGAATATGCAATGTGAGGATGCTTCTTGTTGTCCAACTCCTTTGTTGCTATATGTTACTGTTGACCAACTTCGGAAGTGATGTGGATTCTTCCAAGACCTATTAAGGACCAGGGCCGCTGGCCCTCTTTGTGTTCCCTAGACAAGAGAAGAAGATAGGAACCAGGATGGGAAAATGGACAGGCTGCATTTTAAACTGGAGCTTCCCCTGCAGTCTACGGAGCACGTTCTTGGTGTGCAGCTCATCCTGACATTCTCCTACCAACTTCACGTGAGTCGGGCCCTTATGGAGGCCATCCTCTCCCTTTGTCTGTTAATAGAGTAGAGTCCTCTTTCTGATTGCTAGGAAGACCCACACTGTTGCAGACTCTCTCCTGGGGTGTAGTTTGGGATCTAGTTAGGTCAGTGGAATGTTTTTCCCTGGGGTCACACTAGTTTATATGTGCTATGAGCAGCTCAGAGGGTTCTGGGCAGAGGCTTCCTGCATAGCTACACCAGGTATGTGAGGGCCTGTCAGGCTTCAGCCAAGACTGGTGACTCTTAGAGCCCAGACACCTTCATATCTGTGGGTGGTTGGTACTGTCTCTCCTTGTGCTGATTTCAGAGGATGTCGACGTTCGTGATGCAGAGCATGGGGTTCCTCCAGTCCTCCTTTGCTGTTCCTGGCTCCCAGTTACATGTGAATGGAGACTTGAGGCTGCAGCAGAGGCAGCCGCTAAGCTATGGTGGCCTAGATGTGCGATACAACGTGAGGATGCTTCTTGTTTTCCAGTTTCTTTGTCTCTTTATGTCACTGTTTATCAAGTTCTTGGAAGAGGGGGAATGAAAGCTGGAAACAGCATTTCTCTGTGGGTGGCTCAGAAGAGGACTTCTGAGGAATTCTTGCCATGAATTCTTTCAAAATATAGAGAAAGTACATCTGTATTTACTCCTAGAAGGACAGAGAAAATAATCTATCTTTGTCACAGAACTAAATTGTTTCTTGCTTTTATGTAAACACACTTAAACTCTCTTCCATACACAGACGATTAATCCAATTGGTCATGTAAACGATCATGTAAAAATATTTCAAAAATAATAGTTCAGCCTGAGCAACATAGCAAGATTTATCTGTACAAAAACTAAATAAAATTATCCAGGTACATTGACCTGCCCCTGTAGTACTGGCTACTCAGGAGGCTGAGGCAAGAGGATCCTATTAACCCAGGAATTTTGAGGTTGCAGTGAGCTAATGACTGTGCCACTGTAACTCTAGCATGGGCAACACAGTGAAACCCTGATCAAAATAATCCTAATAATAACCATACTTTATTGAACAGGTGACACACCAGCCCTGAGTGAAATGGTTTGCATATATCATCTCATTTCATCATCACAGCAATCTCTGATATGCCTACACTTGTCGTTTCCCAGCTTTCTGGTCACTGGTCCTTTCACTGTCCCCCTGGCTCCATTCCAGCCACACTGGTCTTCTTGCTATTTCTCCAACCTAGGAAGCAACTCCCACCTCAGCACTTTTGCACTCATTGTTCCAGCGGCCAGTAATCCATGTAGTTTATTGGACTCCTCCATGCATGTCCCTGAGCACAGTCCTTCCCTGACCCATGTTTCTAAAAAGCATTCCCAGCCGGGCCCGGTGGCTCACGCCTGTAATACTAGCACTTTGGGAGGCCAAGGTGGGCGGATTGCTCGAGGTCAGGAGTTCGAAACCAGCCTGAGCAAGAGCGAGACCCCGTCTCTACTATAAATAGAAAGAAATTAATTGGCCAACTACTATATATAGAAAAAATCAGCCAGGCATGGTGGTGCATGCCTGTAGTCCCAGCTACTTGGGAGGCTGAGGCAGTAGGATCACTTGAGCCCAGGAGTTTGAGGTTGCTGTGAGATAGGCTGACGCCATAGCACTCACTCTAGCCTGGGCGACAAAGTGAGACTCTGTCTCAAAAAAAAAAAAAAAAATTAATTAATTAAATAAAAAGCATTCCCCTACGTCCATCTTCCCTCACCCGGAGTGACTTTTCCTACCGCCACCTGACATACTAAAGGTATATTTTTGGTTTATTTGTTGTTTGCCTCAGTGTTAACAGTGCTGCCATCTTGTATACCATCACCCCAGTGCCTAAAACAGCGCCTGGCACTTGGTAAGCTCTCAGAGAGATTTTTCGAAAGAATGAACTCTCATGTTGCGCAGCAGTAAACCAAGGCTTACAGGGATTAATTTTCCTAAAGGCCCAAAGCTTACAACTAACAGAGCCAGGAACTGTTTCTCTGAGTCCAGAACTCAGGCATCTAATGATTGATTCCTAAACTTTATTTTCTCACAAAGGAGACTGTATAAGTTGGGCTGAGATGCCTTTAAAGTGTAAGAAGGATTATCAGTTATTATAGCCATAAACCAGGACTGTTTCATATAAACTGGGATTTATGGTCACTCTAGCTATAATAAATGTAAGTTATAAAGTCAGGGGGACATAAAACTTAATATGGCACTTTTTATTATACATATATACATATAAACTTATTGACATTTTTTATTTGAACATTTATATATCACATTAATTTAACAGGAACATTAAATTATAGGGCAAGAAACCATCTCCCTTTTTAGGGGATTATATGCTTATTATATGCATTTTATCTATTTCCATTTCTACTTTTAAGAGATAAAGACACTAGAGAGCATCAGAGGAGAGCAAGAAAAAGAAAAAGCAGTTGGAAATGGTCTGTTGAAAAAAATTAAAGGAACTATGTCTCCCTTTGGAGTGGAGAGGGGTATTTTATAAATAGTATTAAAACCTGTAAAAGGTGGATATTGACCCTTATTTCCATCCCCACAGAGGGAAAGACTGAGAGTAAAGGGACTTAAATTGTCGCAGGAGAGTTTATTCATCCTTGAAGAAAAGTTCACTGCTAATGGAACAGGCCACCAAGATCAAGAGGGTGGCCTGTGGCAGCAGCCTGGGTGGGCAGAAGGGTAGACAGAGGAGGGAAGAAAGGAGAAGCCTCTCGGGGGCTCACACCACATTCTCCTGCCGCGTCCAGGTGTCTGTGATCAACGGGACCAGCCCTTTTGCCTGTGACTATGACCTCACCCACATTGTTGCTGCCTACCAGGAAAGGAATGGTAAGTCAGGGCTTGGGGACTTTCAGCCACTACCTAAGGACTTTCTGGGTTCGTGGTGGCAACAGTGACAAAAAGAACTGGAGCCCTTGTCAGAACCAGCGAATGCTCGGTGATGGGAGCAGACAGACTACCCAGGATCTGTCCTTTCTTCTGTCCTGATCTCTAGACCTACAACACCCCCACCCCACCCCTCTTGTCGGCCAGCAGGTTAGTGATGATTAATTGCCATATTTATCCCACCCCTCACTTGGTGAGTTTCCTTTTTTAAAAATACAAGCCTACTTGAGTTCTTTTCCAGAGAGAAATAGAGAATGTGAGTGAGTCACCCCACACTGGCAGTCCAGTAGGAGGACGGAAGTGCCCAAGCTTCCCAAGCTTGGAAGGCAGAGCAGAGCGTGTTCATTCATTACAGGGAGAGGCTCTCAGGCCGTCGCGTGTGCTGGACTCGGCACGTTTGCCTGGTCGATGGTCAGAGGTCGATGGTCAGATGGTCTAAAGGCATCTAGAGTGCTACTTGGTAACCAAACTTCATGGATAGTACACGTAGACATTTCAGGAGAGAGAGGACTGCAATTCCAGTATTGCTTACTGATTTTATGTAATACACTAACAGCATTATTGCAATAATAGAGGAACTTTTAAAACAAAATTTTAGAAATTCCCCTGAAAATCAACTTTTTTTTGTTATTCTTTTCACTCTTTATCCATATGCACTACGTTTGATACAACTATTATAGTGTAGAAACACGCTTAAATTCAAATTATTTTTATTTGTTTAACAGTGTATTTCCCCACACAGCTACATAGTTCTGGTATTATTTTTAGTGGCAGCATAGTATTCCTCCAGCAAATATAGAAGAGGCTCTAACTTTTTTACAATCTTTAACATAAGTACTTTGACAAAGATGTTAACATAAGCATTTCTGGAGGTATTTTAACAAGTAATATGTGATCAGCTTTGTACATGTAATTTCTCTTTGCTTCTGAATGATTTCCTTCGGTTCAGAAGTGCAGGCTATCCCACAGGAATTAAAGTGTCTTCATAGCCCTCCACTGGCCAGGGTGAAGTGTTGTCCCAATTAATGGTTAACGATTGTGTTGCAGTCACCACCATCCTGGATGACCCCAACCCCATCTGGCTGGTGGGCAGGGCCGCTGAAGCCCCCTTTGTGATTAATGCTGTCATCCGATACCCTGTGGAAGTCATTTCATATCCTTTACATGAAAGGGTCAGTGGTAGCTGGGTTTCTAAAAAGTAATTATTCCTCAGTTGTCCCATGTAGGAACAGATGTGTGAAGCCTTGGATTGGAAATTGCTACAGTGTTATAGCCCCACACAAATGACTGTTTGTCTGTTGTTCGTACAGGAAAGAATATTCGTTTCTTGTCCATATTTCTTTCTGAACAATTGTTCTAGCTTAGAATCATCCATGTTTATGTCTTAATCATATATATCTCTTTTGTCCTAAGGATATTTGAAACTTTCTTGACTTTTCTTGAGTGACCTAAATCATGGCTTAACTTTGACTTATGTCAAGTGGTAAGAAATAAGATCAACATTGCAGAGAAGGAAAGAAAAGAGACGTTTTAATTGAGGTCCTAGGAATTGCAATTCAGGACATGCAAATTTAGCATGCAGCTAACCTGTGTGCTGTCCAGGTGAGGTTAGGCAGGGGCGTATGAGGGCTGCTGTGAGTTGACACCTGTGGAAGGTTTAGTACAGTGCATGACTGATGAGAGCTGATTAACAGCTTAGGATGCCTCTAGTTGATGATGAATCTAGTTCAGCATAGCCTTCTCTCCAGGAGGTTGGTGATCAGGTCCAGAATATACAGTCCCAAACAAATGCAACTGGTTTTACAATTTGGCCAAGGTCAACAGGTCACATTCCATCTAGGATGTACATGACCAAGGTCAACTCCTCATACCCACCCCACGGCTTTTCAGGTCCCTCAGACGTGACCATCTCCATCTTGGATTTTCTTTTCACACTTCCAACATGTGGTGTGTGACTCCTTAACTGTCTGTACTTATCAACCAGGATTCTGGGAGATGATAAAGTTTGCCTGGGTTCAGTATGTCAGTATCCTGCTCATCTTCCTCTGGGTGTTTGAAAGAATCAAGATATTCGTGTTTCAGAATCAGGTGGTGACCACAGTCCCTGCAAACACAATGCCCCATGGAGAAGTGTATAAGGAGCACTTATCCTAAGAAGACCATTTCTGAAGATGCAGCAAGAACAAGGCTACCTCACTGTTGTCTTCTGAGAACTGCCATCCTACGACATTTCTACAGGAGCCCAGTGGAGACCTGTGGGCTTCAGCATTTTTTCCCTGAAACACAAAAGCAGTTCTTTCCAGTTTTGCTCTGTACAAATTCCATGTGTTCTAAGCACCTACAAAGCCATGAGGAAGTAATTTGTAGAAAGGTCTGAGGGATCCTCGCAGCCATAATTTGCCTTTGGTGGGTTTGTTTTTTGACTTTCTTCTTGTCTTAGCCTTGAATTTCAGGAGAAAATTATGGTCAGTTCAGATGTCTTGGAAAGAGTCCCATCTCCGGTTAAGCAAAGACTTTTCCTCTCTGAACTGAGAAGCAGCGTGCATTTCTTCTCGCTGTTGTGAACCACTTTTTACTCTTTTCAGGGCTCTTGTGACAAATATGTAAATCACTAGCACTTTCCGCTCCTGGGCATCTCAGTTTCCCACTCAGAGCTTTGATTTCCAAAACTGAGGCCTCTAACTGAAACTGTGGAGGGGCCGGGCACAAACACAAGGGCCACTCAAGCTTGCGTGTGAGGGTGAGTGGCTGAAGGACTCTGGGACCATCTACCTGCCCTCTCACTAGACGTCTGTCATCAGCTCGGCTGAGCAGCCCTCTATCCCTGCCCTACTGTGGCTGGCTTTGCCCTGCCTTTTACCCTCTTGTCTGTGCCCCTGGAATGGCAGGCTGAAATCACAAGTGCTGTTCCACTAGGAACCCCCCTCAGCAACGGTGGGGGAAGTAGGACTGTAACAACAGGTTCTCTCTGGCCCTCACCCAGCAGCCTGAACACTGCCCACTGCTCCTCCTTGACAACCTCCCCCTAACTGAAAAAGACAGGGTGACGGAGGAGTCATTGGTATTGGCTCCCACTGCCTGACCGCCACGAGTTTATCTGCAGAGCTAGTGGGAAGCTGAGAGACTTGTATTTCCCTTGATGAAGGATCAGAGTGGACAGCTGCTTATCAGAGTGGACAGCTTTGGGAAGGACACAGGAAGCAGTGAGGGAGTAAAGAGGACACTACCCTGGGCAGTCCAATCCAGCCTGGCCATTAGCAGAATGACAAGCAGTCCAGCCAGATTACCCTCGTGGCCAAGCAAGTGTCTGCAGGAGCTGGCACTCTCAGACTGTGTGTTCAGCTGCATTCTCCTTCTGAGGACATGTGCAGTCTCCCCCAAGGACAGAGGGATCTGCCTTGTGATCCCCAGCATGTCTTTGGCACTGGAAGGACATAGCCCCTGTGATCTATGCTTCATGCCCATTCACAAACATATTCCTCAGTGTGTGCCTCAGTTTACCTTGGAGATCAGTTCTTATTTCAGCACCTTTTCTTTCAGGCTGACCAAAATAAGAATTTTGGAAACCAAGCTATTTTGAAGTATTCAAGCAAAAAAATTCCCTGACACTGACACCACATACACACACGCCTTTCCCCCTAGAACTGTTTATATGCTTAAATTCTCTTCTTGAGATTTAAATGGAAAAATGGTTTGAAGTTTAAATCTCCAAAAGATAATGAGATATGGAAAGATGGCTAAATATATGTATAAACATGGCTTTGCATTTTATTAAATTATCTAATGCAAAATGTATATAAAGAGCCCATGATGTTTTGTAAATTTTTAATTAAAATGTTCAGAATGGAAGTTTGCATGTTGGTTTTTAGAGGGGAAGGATTTGGAGGGGGGAAGAATGGGGAGGGCAGAGGCTGCACACACTTCTCCCAGTTACTCACCAGCAGCCTTGCTTTGCCAAGGCTCTGCCCAAAGACCTTGGAGTTTTTGTTAACTCTTTGGGGAAAGTGCCCTAGTCCAGCCCTAAGTAAATGAATGTTTGGAGGAATCCACATGCCATGTGGAAGACAGGGGCTGGAAAATTACAAGTGTGTCTGGTGAATATCAAATTATTTATAGATCAGATGTTGGTAGCTTCTGACCTGAATCAAACAGTGTAGTTATAACATGAAAAATGATGAGGAATATACAGGATTTTATCAACTGAGCCAAGTCAAGGTTTGAGATAATTACTGTGGGGGAGGAGATCCCTAATTATGCCAAATGATCATTCTAATATCTGCGTAAGTAATGCGAGACTCCCTTGAGTCTGAGATATCCCCCTCAGGTCCCATCATTTTAAGGTCTACAAAGCAATCGTTTTTTCTGTTATACAGATGGGGTCTCACTATGTCACCTAGTCCGGAGTGCAGTGAGGAGATCATAACTGACTGCAGCCTGAAACTCCTGGGCTCAAGCCATACTCCTGCCTCAGCCTCTGGAGTAGCTGGGACTATAGGCTGGAGCTGCCACGCCCCACTAATTTCTTTTTGTTGAGTTAGACTCTCACTCTGTCGCAAGGGTAGACTACAGTGGCATTACCACAGCTCAGGCAACCTCAACTCCTGGGCTGAAGGGATCCTCTTGCCTCAGCCTCCCCAGTAGCTGGGCCTACAGGTATGTACCACGGCAGCTGGCTAATTTTTCTTTCTTCTTTGCAGAGATGATATCTTGCTCTTGCTCAGGCTGGCCTCGAACTCATGACCTCAAGCAATCCTCCTGCCTCCTCTTCCTTAGCACTAGTGCTAAGATTCCAGGCATGAGCCACTACACCCAGCCTATCACTTTTTTTTTAGAAACAGGGTCTTTCTATCTTGTACAGGTTGGTCTCCTGGGCTCAAGGGAACCTCCTGACTCCCCAGTAGCTTGGATTAGTCTTGAGCCATGGACTTTTTTTCTTTCCTTTTTCTTTTACTCTCTCCTCTCCCGCCCCACCATCTCTTCATCTTCATGTGCATGCTTTATAAAAGAGCTTTTGAATCTGAACCAAGTAAATTCTAAATGTCTATTGAGAAAAATGTGTAAATTATGTAAACCTAAAAAAAAATAACTATTGTCTGCAAATCCACCACCCATGGTTGGCCTTCTGGCACACATCTTTCTAATCTTTTGTGTTCTTTCTAAATTTTTTTAGTGTCCTGAATGACATTTCTATGACCTTTGTGTATAAATCCTTGTTTCTGGTTTATTTTCTTAAGATAGATCCTAGAAATGAGTCACCCATTCAAAAAGTTTATGACCATGGTTGAGGATCTTAATTCATCTTGCCAAACCACATACAGGAAATATGGTGCTAATTTCTACACTAGCAGCAGCGACTTCTTGTTTCAGATCCCCATGGATTACAAGAGGTCAGAATGTTCTATCCTTTTTAGATGCCTGGGTTCTATCCTATTAACTGTAAGGGGGGAAAACTGTTTTATTTCTTGAAACGTATCCTATATTTATCCTAACCTGCTATCAAGCCTGTGCCTCTGGGTTTGGGCTAGGACAGGGAGGGGACAGGAGGAGGGGTCAGCTGCAGGTCCAGCTCCTCAAGGTCACCTGTTCTCTCTGCCCCTCCTAGCTTGGCTACTTCACTGGGTCCCCCTGGCATCAAGGTGCCTCAGTTTGATTAGGACTGAGGCTGGGGGCTTGGGATGAAGTGTGGATTAGACATCACCTGAGCCCTCATGGACCCACCCTCCACCAGCAACCAGCACCCCTCACTTGAGGCGTGGCCCCTGGGTCAGTGATGGGGAGGGGAGTGGGAACCGGGGCCCAACAGGCTCTTTCTCTCCTTGCCCCCGCCCTGGCTCCTGCCCCCAGTACTGGGACCACAGCGGAAAAGTGCATCATTATCTATGCTGGGGTGGGCAGCGCTGAGAGCTACAGGCGGCTGCACAGGTAGTGCAGGATGTAGGGTGCCAAGCACAGGAGGGGGGCCCTGCGCCAGGGTCCTTACTTGTAGCCCCGAGATACCCCACCCCCAACATCCCTTTCTAAGACTCTTGCCCTTTCTGCAGACTCATTCAGCCTTGGGTCTCCAGGCGCTTCCATTAGCTTTATACCCCCTGATTCCTGTCCATGCCTCTTAGAGCCCCCTCCCTGATGTCACCAGATGCCCTCAATAGTCTTGGGATTCTAAGGAGAAAATCTGCCTCTGTGGATTCTCCCAGTGAAGAGAGTGAGCTGGTTCTGCTGTGGAACTTGGAACAGACGACATCTGGGAGGCTTTGCTGAACCCCGGGAGAGAGGTGTCTCCCTCTCTGTCTCTGTTGGTCAGGCGGAAATGACAAGCTTTGGGGTACGTTGATTCTCCACTCTCCACGTGGGATGTCTCCACTCTCAGGCGGGCTGGGCGCCTGGCCACTGGCACAACCGGGGAGGCTCCTTGATCCTGCAGCTGGGGTCGGTGTTGGCGGGGAGAGCTGAGGGTGGATTTTCCATCAGCAACATGGAAAAGGCATCGCCGCTGCAAGCACAGGTTTGGAAGTGTGTGGCTGGGGCTTCAGCTGCACACGCAGTCACTGTTGGGGGTCCCTTATCTCTTGAATCTTGAGTTTCAAAGTGCATGGCTTTAAAAAGCTCCCCAAGGGCTTTTTCCCCAGAACTCTTGAGAAAAAGTAGCTTGGAGAGTAAATTTGGAACCACGCCCACATGAAATGGAGCTGTGCACCACCACTGATGGCAACAGGCCAGACCCCTCTTGGAGTGGGGATAGGTGCCTAGCTAATGGTCACTTTCCTTTCTCTTCCCTCTTAAACGGGAGTCAACATTCCAGTTTTTGAAGAAGGGAAAACTGCCCTGGCTGTGCTCATCTCCAGCCTGCGTGCTGGGTGCTGTTCTGGCTCATTCTACAAAGGAGTCAACTGAGGTACAGAAAGCCTGAGAGTGACTTGCTCAAAGTCACTCAGCTCACTGGTAGTAGAGACAGGATTTGATCCCAGCCTGGCTTCAGGAGCTGTGATCCTCCACTGTCTTGTGTTGTGTATGTGCTTGTGCAGCCCTGCCTGTGCTTGTCACTCTCTGTTGCTGGGGACAAGGGCCACCTGAGCCTGGTGGGGCCGTTGTCCCTGGGTTTTCCTTATGTAAAGACTTTCCTTTGGCCGGGCGCGGTGGCTCAAGCCTGTAATCCTAGCTCTCTGGGAGGCCAAGGTGGGCAGATCGTTTGAGCTCAGGAGTTCGAGACCAGCCTGAGCAAGAGCGAGATCTCTACTATAAATAGAAAGAAATTAATTGGCCAACTAATATATATAGAAAAAATTAGCCGGGCATGGTGGCACATGCCTGTCAGTCCCAGCTACTTGGAAGGCTGAGGCAGCAGGATTGCTTGAGCCCAGGAGTTTGAGGTTGCTGTGAGCTAGGCTGACGCCACGGCACTCACTCTAGCCTGGACAATAAAGCGAAACTCTGTCTCAAAAAAAAAAAAAGACTTTCCTTTGGATTCATGGAATATAATTGTGATGCAAGGTTTGGAAGATTCCTGAACAAACACTTGTAAGTATACTATGTGGCAGACATTATTCTGCTTTACAGGTATTAATTCATTCAGTCTTTATTTATTTATTTATTTATTTTTTGAGACAGAATCTCACTTTGTTGCCCAGGCTAGAGTGAGTGCTGCATCATCAGCCTAGCTCACAGCAACCTCAAACTCCTGGGCTCAAGCAATCCTCCTGCGTCACCCTCCCAAGTAGCTGGGACTACAGGCATGCACCACTATGCCCGGCTAATTTTTTCTATATATATATTAGTTGGCCAATTAATTTCTTTCTGTTTATAGTAGAGACGGGGTCTTGCTCTTGCTCAGGCTGGTTTCGAATTCCTGACCTTGAGCAGTCCTCCCGCCTCGGCCTCCCAGAGTGCTAGGATTACAGGCGTGAGCCACCGCACCTGGCCTAATTCATTCAGTCTTTAAATCAAGCCAATGAATTGGGTTATGTTAATTTGCCCATTTTATGGATTTTTCTTAACAAACCAGGCACAGAAAGTAAAAGTTACTTACCTAAGATCATGTAGTAAGTGATCAAGTGTGGTTCACACTCTTAACCACAATGCTCTATACCTCCCTCCCTCTAATGAGACAGACTGGGTCCTTCTAGTGTAGCAGGAGAATGTAGGTACTGAAAGGCATGAACAAGAGCATTTTGGGTTGTAATAACAGCATCAACAGTAATTTCTCAATATTACCTAATAGTCCATATCGTGAAATTTCTCTTATTATGTGTAAGATATCTTCTAGCACATGGTTTCTTTGTTTTTGTTTTTGTTTTTTTTTGTTTTTGTTTGAGACAGAGTCTCACTTTGTTGCCCAGGCTAGAGTGCGTGCCATGGTGTCAGCCTAGCTCACAGCAACCTCCATCTCCTGGGCTCAAGCGATCCTAACTACCTCAGCCTCCTGAGTAGCTGGGACTACAGGCATGCACCACCATGCCTGGCTAATTTTTTATTGTATATGTATTTTCAGTTGGTCAATTAATTTTTAGTAGAGACAGGGTCTCGCTCAGGCTGGTCTCAAACTCCTGACCTTGAGTAGTCAGCCTGCCTTGGCTTCCTAGAGTGCTAGGATTACAGACATGAGCCACCATACCTGGCCCACATGGTTTCTTTGAATCAGAAACCAAACATAGTCCACATAGTGCATTTTACTGTTTTATTTTATTTTTTTCTAAAATAGTCCTTTTGGCCAATGATGTTGGCTCGTGTCTGTAATCCTAGCACTCTGGGAGGCTGAGGCAGGAAGATTGCTTGAGTTCAGGAGTTCAAGACCAGCCTGAGCAAGAGTGAGACCCCGTCTCTACTAAAAATAGAAATATTAGCCGGGCGTGGTGGCATGCACCTGTAGTCCTAGCTACTCGGGAGGCTGTGGCAGGAGGATTGCTTGAGCCCAGGAGTTTGAGGTTGCTGTGAGCTAGGCTGATACCACAGCACTCTAGCCCAGGCAACAGAGCAAGATTCTGTCTCAAAAAAATAAAAAATAAAAAGATTCCAAAACAAAGACTTTAAGGGGGAACTCTAATCCACAGTCTTGCTAATGTTCTTAAATTAAAAGGAAAAGATTATGTATTTTGTACATAATACTTTTTTTTTTTTCTGTTAGGGGATCTCACTTTGTCTCCCATGCTAGAGTGCAGTAGTGTGATTATAGTTCCCTGCAGCCTCCAACTCCTGGCCTCAAAGAATCCTCCCAACTCAGCATCCCAGGTAGCTGGCAGTACAGTTATGAGCCACTGTGCCCATAATTCTTTTGAATTTAAGCTTTCAAAAAGCTTTCTCCCTGCAAATATTGAAGATATTGGTGTACACTGCCATCCAGCCTCCTTCACTTGGCTGCTGAACCATTTCATGATTCTCATTTCTTTGTAGGTGACCTAGTTTCATTCTGGAAGTGTTTCAGAGATTTCCTATTTATACTCTCTCCTTCTGCTTTTTCTTTTCCTTTGTTTCTTTTTCTGGTGGAGCAACACCGTCTGCTTCCAGGGCCAGCCTTGGACATAGCACGATTATGGAAAAACACTGTCAGCACTAATCACTCTGTCACATGCCAAAAAAAAGTCCTACAGAATCTGAGATGCCAACAAGTTGTCTACATCTACTGGAAAATATCTGTAAATCACAGAGGATCTTTCCATTCCAACTAACATGACAAAAAGTTTCAGCTTTACTGACTTACTAAATCCCTGAGCCATTTTTAAACTCTCGTGTTTTTTCATTCCTAAATCGAGGAATAAAACAGATGTGAAAGTTATGTTTAAAAGAGTGGAAAGCCAAGATGACTGTTATAGTCATTAATGTTTAAAATGACATTTCAGATACTCTAATTAATCTAAAGAGAAATTTTTGGAGCCTATTGGTCATTTTTTTAACAGTTTTAAAAATGTGTGATTTATATGCCATAAATTCATGTGTTTTAAGTGTACAAGTCAATGATTTTAAATACATTTTCAGAGTAATGCAACCATCACCACAATCTAGTTTTAAAACATTTCCATCACCCCAAGGCCAGTTTGCAGTCACTCCTCATTCTCACCCCACCCACAGACAACTCTTAATCTCCTTTCTGTCTCTAAAATTCTGCTATTTCTGGACATTTTGTATAAATGGTATTGTGCAACATGTAGTCATTGTGTCTGGTTTCTTTTGTTAAGCATTTTTTCAATATTTTTAAATTGAGATATAATTATATATCATAAAATTCACCATTTTAATGTGTGTTCTTTATTCTTGATTATGAAATTTCACGAGGATGATTAAAGTATTTGGGGTTTTTTGTTTTTGTTTTTCCTTTTTGAGAGACTGGGCATCTCTCTGTTGCTCAGGCTGGAGTGCAGTGGCACAATCATACATCACTGTAGCCTCAAACTCCAAGATAGAAGGGATTTTCCTGCTTCAGCCCCCCAAAACCCTGGGATTATAGTCATAAGCCACTGTGACTGGCCTGAGTAAAGTTTTTTTTTTTTTCCTCATTCATTCTCTTAGGTACTTAATAAGCACTTGTTTCTTTTCTGCTCTGAATCATTTGTATTTCAAACATTTTTTTCTAGTTCTTTCTTCTGTTATTTTTTCCTGAAATTCCTATTAGTTAGACAGTCCTCTACTCTTCCATTTTGTATTGGCCTCTAAAGTTGATTTCATCAACTTTATTTTAATTGACATTGTAAAATCTGGAAGTTCATATTTTTAATTTCTTTTTTTCTTTTTCTTTTTCTTTTTTTTTTGAGGGAGGAGGACAGAGTCTCGCTCGGTTGCCCAAGCTAGAGTGCACTGGCATCATTCTAGCTCACAGCAACCTCAAACTCCTGGGCTCAAGCAATCCTCCTGCCTCAGCCTTCTAAGTAGCTGGGACTATAGGCGCGCAACACCATGCCCCGCTAATTTTTTCTATTTTTAGTGCAGACAGGGTGAGGGGGTGTCTCACTCTTAATCAGGCTGGTCTCGAACTCCTGACCTCGAGCAGTCCTCCAACCTCAGCTTCCCAGAGTGCTGGGGTTACAGGCTTGAGCCGCCACACCTGGTCGTATCTTTAATTTCTAAGGGCTCTTTCTTGTTCTCTGTTCCTTTTTCATAGCATTATGTTTTGGTTTTATGAATATAGTATCTTCTTGAGACTTTTGAGTATGCTAATTAAGAAAAATGATTTATCATTTCATACATTTTCTGTTTCTTCCAGAATCAGCTGGAATATCTGTCCAGCCTGTTGTATTTGTGGGTGGGACAGGGGACAGAGGAATAAAAGAGGAGCTGGCAGTGCTGCTCTGCTCCATAGCTCCACTCTCAGTAGGTCCCTCTGTGTCCCGCCTCCTTTCTTATCCCCCCTCCAAGCTTCTGGAGGGTTCCTCCTCCTTCGTGGCTTCCTTCTGGGTTATGGCTCCCTTCTGCATGGTGTAAAGGTCAACCACTAGGCTATGAAAACAACACCTAGGTTCAGATCCCATCTTGGCCACCTATTAATTTTGTGACCTTAGCCAAAGTATTTTATCCCTTTTAAATATCAATTTCACCTGTGAAATGGGAATAAAAAGAATAACTTCACTGAGTTGTTTGGGTATCTAAGATAATGTATAGCTAGCATTTGGCTTAGTGACACATAGAAAAAAGATCCAACAAATGCTTATTATTGTTCCTCAAAAGCCTCTCCATCTCCTGGAACTTTGTGGGAATCACTTTGGAAATATCCTTGATTAACATCCCTTTTAGAGCTCTACTGTTATTAGCTGCTATGGTCTGAATGTGTTCCCCAATATACACGTGGTGAAACTTAATGGCTCATGTCATAATATTAAGTGGTGGGGCCTTTAGGAGAAGATTAAGTCAGGAGGGCAGAACCCTCATGGATAGGATTAGGACCTTTATAATAGGGCTTGATGAAGTCAGTTCATTCTCTCCAGCCTTATGAGGACACCTAGACAGTGCCATCTGTCAGGAACCAGTCCTCACCAGACACAGATCCTGCCAATGCCTTGATCTTGGACCTTCTCTCCTCCAGAAACGTGAGAAAATAAATTTCTGTTATTTACAAATTTCCCTATGTCAGGTATTTTGTATTGGCAACACAAATGGACTAAACATTAGCTTATTCCTTTTTATTACTTTCCAGCTTTCATTTATACAGGATCTCCTTCCATTACAGAATGGGAGAGAAAAATTTCTGATCCAGTTTTGCTGCATTGAACTGAAACATCTTTAAATTTTTTATTTTATTTAAAACTAGTACCACCCTATAGAGACTATATATACATAGTTTTCTTCCCATCCTCATCCCACATGAACCTTTGAATGGGATCTTTCCACTGTCAGGTTGTTTTTTTTTTTTTTTTGAGACAGAGTCTCACTATGTTGCCCAGGCTAGAGTGCCATGATGTCAGCCTAGCTCACAGCAACCTCAAACTCCTGGGCTCAAGCGATTCTACTGCCTCAGCCTCCCAAGTAGCTGGGACTACAGGCATGCACCACTACAGCCGGATAATTTTTTCCATATATTTTTAGTTGGCCAATTAATTTCTTTCTATTTTTAAAAGAGACGGGGGTCTCACTCTTGCTCAGGCTGGTTTCAAACTCCTGACCTTGAGTGATCCATCCACCTGGGCAACCCAGAGTGCTAGGATTACAGGTGTGAGCCACCGCGCCCGGCCTTCTACTGTCAGTTTTAAATAAAGAACTTTCTTGTTCCTTTCACGAAGGTTTCATGAATACTGGGGTCCTGTCTTAGCTAAAACAACGTTACAAATCTGCTATGGTCGCTGCTTTGCCAGATCAGTTTTAAACCTATACGCGTGTGTTGGTGGGGCGCCTGTCATTCCCTACTTTCCTACAGGTGGTGCCGCAGAGAAGGGCAGAGTAGAGCGCGCTCTGCTGGAGACGGAGGGATGTCTCCAGTAGGGGGCGTGCCCGTGGGGACCGGTCTCTGCGAGCCGTACAGAACGTCAGGGGCGGGGACGCCCTTGGCCCCGCCCTTCCCGTCCGCGGCGCCCTGTGATTGGAGGACGGAACCATCACTTGGCAGCGCCGTTGGGAGGAAGAAGAGGGCCTCGGCTGGAGGGGACGCTGAGGCAGCTGAGGGGCGGGAGTGGGCCTCTGCTGCAGTTCGGACGCTTGTCCGTCACGTCTGTGTGGTGAATGGCGGCGGGATGGAGCGCGAGGGGAGCGGCGGCAGCGGTAGTTCGGCCGGGCTCCTGCAGCAAATCCTCAGCCTGAAGCTCGTGCCGCGGGTGGGCAACGGGACCCTGTGCCCCAACTCCACTTCTCTCTGCTCCTTCCCAGGTACGGCCCCGCGCCTGCGCACTGCGCGCCCTCCGCCGCCGTTTCCACAGGGTTTGCGGCGCCGCTGGTTCCCGAACGCTGGCTGGGGCTTTGCCGACCGTTCAGGTGGGCGCTATTCAGATCTTGGAGGGAGGTTCCCGCTCGCTCGCTCGCCCAGGAGTGCCTTCCCTTCCCTCCCCGGTCATCTGAGGCCGAACCGCCCCGAGCTCGCGATAGGGGCGAGGTCGGAGGGGGCGGCCTCAGGTGGACCCAGCGGCTGCAGGGAGCTCGGCCGCCCTCTGTACCCCTCCCCCGAGCTGGCCTTGCCCTTTGGATTGTCCAAGCGTCCCAGGTGCAGACTTTCGCCCGACTGAGCCCGGAAGGCAGTCGTCCCTGCCCTGTTCGGTTCCTCCTGTGGGAGAGGAAGTCGGCTCAGGGCGTCCCTGCCTGGCAGAGGGGTGGTCAGAGCTCACTCCCTTTGGCACCTCTGTCCAAATCCCTCCTCTCCACCACCTTCTCTTTCTAGCAATCACTTTCGGAGACCTGTTGCCGAGTCTCCCACTCACTCGCTCAAGACCTTTGACACAGCTTCTCTTTAACTCTCCTACCCCCCACTGAAGCTTCACCTGAACCTGATAGAAGGATTTTACAGAGTTATAATCGAAGGAAGAACTCCCCGTGCTCAGAATATTGAAGGGAGGAGAAATTACTTCATCTGGGAACACTGATCAAAAAGGCTTTGAGGAGAAGGCATAGTTAAATTGGTGTTGGGCCGTTAAAGGCGAGAAGACAGAAGCCCATGGCTGTGGAAGGGGGAGGTGGGGCTTGCCCAGCAGAGTTTACTGAAGTCTTCCTAAGCAGTGAGAGAAGGGAGCCCTGAGACAAGCAAAGGGAAGGAGGTTGGGTTTACGGACTGCAGTCCTAAACAGACACCAGTGATTTCTCATGGGCTGGGCAGTGACTGCCAGGTGCCTTTCCGTGGACACCTGGAGGACTTCTATATATTATCTGCCTAGGGATTTTCCTGGACAAGTCTGTGAAATGGCTGATCAGGTCATAACCCAGATTTGGCAGACACCGATGTTAGCCTGTATCCGTGCCTAAAACGAGAATCTGGCTGTTCAAGTTACTTCAAAAGGTGGTAGCATGACATTGAACAGTGATTAAAAATATATATATAGTGGTCTGGAGACCCTGTCTGTAAAATGTTCTCACCGTCTGGATGCACTAGTGGGACCAGATTAATCTGTTCTTGTTTCTTTGTTCCCCCCCAACTCTTTTTTTTTTTTTTTTTTTTTGGAGACAGAGTCTCACTTTATTGCCCGGGCTAGAGTGAGTGCCATGGCGTCAGCCTAGCTCACAGCAACCTCAAACTCCTGGGCTCAAGCAATCCTTCTGCCTCAGCCTCCCAAGTAGCTGGGACCACAGGCATGCGCCACCATGCCCGGCTCATTTTTTCTATATATATTAGTTGGCCAATTAATTTCTTTCTATTTATAGTAGAGATGGGGTCTCGCTCTTGCTCAGGCTGGTCTCGAACTCCTGAGCTCAAATGATCCGCCCACCTCGGCCTCCCAGAGAGCTAGGATTACAGGCTTGAGCCACCGAGCCCGCCCTCCCCACAACTCTTTATAATAATTTCAAACTTAGTGAAAAATGGAAAGAACAGTACAACAAATACCCCTGTGCCCTATTCTTAGATTCATTAATATGTTGACTCTTTGGCTTTCTCTCTATGTAAATTTATATATGTGCATACATACATCTCACCTTTCTGGGGAGCCATTTGATAGGAAGTAGCAGACATCATGGCACTGGTGCCTGATACTTCATGTTATTTTTTAAGACATAACATTTTCTTTTAAAAAATTTTTTTTTAATATTTAATTTTAAATTATTATGGGTACATAATAGTTGTATATCTTTTAAGGCAACATTTTCTATCATAATCACAAGACCAAATCACATCCATTAAATTTAACATCAGTAGAATGTTATCTAATGGACAGGGGTTATTTAAATTTCCCCAATTGTCCAAATAGCTTTTTTGCTTTCAAATTCCATGATCTAATCAAGGTTCACACATTGCACTCCTTTAATCTAGAACAGTTCTTTCTCATTTGTTTCAGTTTCTTAAGATTGACTTTTTTTTTTTTTTTTTTTTAAAGAGACAGGGTTTTGCTCTGTCACCCTGACTGGAGTGCAGGGACTCAGTTACAGCTCACTGCAGCCTGCAACTCCTGGGCTCAGGTGATCCTCTTGCCTCAGCCTCCTGAATAGTTCTGACTGCCGGCCCACATAGTTATACCCAGCTGATTTTTCTTTTGTCTTGTAGTGACGGGTCTTGCCATGTTGCCCACACTAGTTTCCAACTCCTGGCCTAATGTGATCTTCTGGCCTCCCAAAGTGCTGGAATTATAGGTGTGACCCACTGCACCCAGCCTGAGAGTGACATTTTTGAAGAGTCCATGCTAATTGTTTCACAGAATGTTTTACAATCTAGGATCATCTGATTTGTTTCATGATTAGATTCAGATTAAACATTTTGGTCAGAATGTTACCGATGTGGGTAAAGTCCTCTTGTCACTTTATCACACCAAGAGACATTTAAGGTCAATTTGTATCTTAATTGATAAAGCTAAGTTTGATCATTTGGTGAAGATGGTGTCTGCCATAATTCTTCATTGTAAAAGTACAGGAATCGTCTCTTAGTTAAGAGGTGTGTGTAGGGTGATACTTTGGAAAGGACTATTCTGTTCAATATTTCTGGTTTTTTGTTCCCTTTTCTTTCTTTAAGAAAAGATTGAGATAAGTGGATTTGGGATGATAGTTTGAATATGTCATAGTAGAGAATCTGTTGCTGTGGAATGGTTTTGCTTTCAGAAATTGTTCTGAAAATATTACTGCAACATGTACTTGATTTTATGATTACATCTATGGACATGTAACTTGAGGGTGAACACCAGGGATTATTCATTCAGTAAGTGTACGTTTGGCGTGCGGGCTTGGGGCTGGGGATATAATCGGATGTGAACCATAGTCCCTGACCTCAAGTGCATCAGATTTTGGTGATAAACACATAATGTCCCTGCTGTGTTTCATCCTTAGCTAGAATGATGGGTATAATGAAGTTTGATCCTATTTGAGGCACCAAAGCCTGCTTAGGAGGAATTCTATTCATTGTCCTGCATCTGGCATAGTTGGTATTTCGGCCTCAAAAAAAGGTTACTTGCCTTTTATGCCAACTCATTGTGGCAGAATCATTGCTGTGAAATATTTGAAATATTTATCTCTACCAGGAAGGATTGAATTGATTTTTTTTTTAACCTGCATTTGCAATTTAGCTATTTAGACATCTGCCTAGCCCTTTTTTATTCCAGTTGTTCAAATTTCTTTTGTTGTTATTTTTAACAAATGTAAATACCAAGAAAGGCAGATTTTTTTCTTGTATCAGGAATGCCATTCATTTTCTGAGGATATGGATTTCACTAAATCAACTTCAAAGTGCATTTTGTGATAATTAAACTAAAACGCAGTAATGTTTTCATTGTCCCAGTTTCTGAAATCAAGAATGAATCTCACTTGGACCTGTCATTTATTAATTCACTCAGCAAATATTTACTCTGTTAATTGTGTGCCTGTTGTTTTCTAGGCACTAGAGTAAAGATGCTATAATGAACAAAAGAACATCTCTTCCCTTGTGGAACTTTCTTGCTAATGGGGAAAGAGAAAACAAACAAACAAAAACCTAGGAAATGGAGCAGCTAATGGTGGGTATCAGGGTGAGGGGCCTAGTAAGTGGCAGGGCCTGTGCGTCGGGGATGTTGTTTTCCATAAGGTTATCAGGAGGCCCTTGATGATGATAGTGGAGCAGAAATCCCATGGATGTGAGGAACAGGCCACTCACTTACTAGGGGGAAGAGCAAGAGCTTTCTAGGCCAGGGAGCAACAGATTCAGAGGCCCTGAACAGATGCTTGTTGAAGAAACATTAAGGATGCCGGGGTGCCTAGATGGAATATGTGAGCGAAGGGGAGAGAAGGGAGGGAGGTCAGATCCAGGTGGGCTGTATTGGAGGGTGTTGAGCAGAGGGATGATCTCACATTTTTAAAAAGTGTACAGTCCAGTGGTTTTTAGATTTATAAATGCCACCATCATCCCAATCAATTTGAGAATATTTTCGTCACTCCAACAAGAAACCCCATACCCAATAGCACTGACTTACTGGCTTTTTGTGGAGAATAGATGGAAGGCCAGATCAGGACAGACAGGGTCTGGCTAGGTAAGACCCAGCGACCATGGGGGTGAGGCAAGCCAGGGGCCACACTCAAAAACCAGGGAAGAGAAGGCAGCCAGGCTGTAGTATCTAGAGAGAGGTGCGAGAGTACAGTTGGTAGTCTCAATGGGCACCTCATCATTGTTAGGGAGGAGTGGAGGGGACAGTTGGATTTCCTGGTGGGTCGTTGGGTTTTGGCAAGAGAGGAGTCTCCCAGTGGACTGTGCAGAGCTGCAGGCTGATGCGTGATTAGCATCAAGGCAGCCCAGGTCCAGCATGGAGTTTCAGGACTAGGTAGGACTTCAGTCCCCAGGATGGCTGATGTGGTCTACTCAGAACCCTGGCTTCAGAGGAACTGGCTGTGTTTACCTAGTGGTTTGACTGCAAGGCAAGGTTGGAGTGGGCCCAGCTGGAAGGATGACTCAATATATTCCTAAAGAAATAAGCTCTTTGAGGGCAGGGTCTTTAGTCTTTTTGTTTTTCACTGATATTCCTGGCATATATAATGAACTCTATAAATATTTGACTGATGAATGAATAAATTCTGAATGTATTAGTTTGTTATTGCTACTGTAATTAATTACTACAAACTTAGTACTTAAAACAACACAGATTTTATCATCTTACAGTTCTTGAGGTCAGAAGTCAGAAATGAATCTCCCTGGGTTAAAACCAAGGTGTCAGCAAGGCTGGGTTCCTTCTGGAGGCTGTAGGAAGAATTTGTTTCCATATTTTTTCCAGCTTGTAGAGGCCACCTGCATTCCTTGGCACATGGTCCCTTTCTCTTCCTGAAAGTCAGCAGTATGACATCTTCACATCTCTCTGACTCTGACCTCCTGAATCCCTCTTACCAGGACCCTTGTGATTATAGTACACCCATCTGGAAAATCCAGGATACTCTATTAATAACGTTGCAAGGTCCTTAATTTAATCATGCTCACACAGTCCCTTTGATCAGTTAAGGTTACATATTCACAGGTTTGGGGGATGAGGATGTGAACATCTTTGGGACCCATTCTACCACCATGCTTATTCTCAGTTCCCTTATAATCTTTATTAGGGATTAATTATCTGACTTATACTTCACGTCATAGGGAATGACATGCCTTTAGCTGCCAAAGTAAACAAAACTGAGATAATACACTTGATCTGAAGCAGTGAACAAGGAAATACTGTAAGCTATGTAGACAAAGTTTTGGGTTTTTTGGGGGTTTTTTTTGAGACAGTCTCACTGTGTTGCTCAGGCTAGAGTGCCGTGGCGTCAGCCTAGCTCACAGCAACCTCAAACTCCTGGGCTTGGGCAATACTTGTGCCTCAGCCTCCTGAGTAGCTGGGACTACAGGCATGTACCACCATGCCCGGCTAATTTTTTCTACATATATATTTTTTAGTTAGCCAATTAATTTCTTTCTATTTTTAATAGAGATGGGGTCTCACTATTGCTCAGGCTGGTTTCGAACTCCTGACCTTGAGCGATCTGCCTGCATCAGCTTCCCAGAGTGCTAGGATTATAGGCATGAGCCACTGCGCCCGGCTGACAAAGATTTTTGATAGTGTGTTGAGCCAGAGAAATGAAAAGTGCTATATGATGGTCGATAAATAGCTATTAAATAGGCAATATATTAAGGTGCAGTAGATTAAAGAGAAATCACTTTGTTTCAAAAAGGGTTTTATAGATCCAAGTTTGCCTTTTCTGTAGAGTCCTGCAATAATCCCATCTATCTAAAAGTGTTTTTATAAACTATACTACTCATCTAATATAATGAAGCCCTTCCCTTCCCCCCCCGTTGAAGTTACTTAAGTGGTGCTACATAAAATATGTAGGCACTGAAGAAGCTAATGGATGTGGCTCAGGGTTGTGGGGTGCTGTGTACCTCACCTTCTCAAAACCTCAGGGAGGTGCCGGCCTGCTAAGCCGGGTCCTGTTTATAAATTGGCCTTTAAGATTTTAGGAAAACGGAGAGGTGTCTTGGTCTCCTAGCGGCCTCATGTGCTGTTCTCCTGGGGAATTCGGGGCTGGTGAGACAAACTGGACAAATAGGATACGGATACAAACCTGCCTCCAGGAATTTTAGAGCAGTCACCATGTGGCTGCTGTACCAGACCTCAGAGCACCTCGGGGCCACTGCTGTCCAAACCTCTGCTGGAGCTCCCTGAATTTTAGAGATAAGCACTGCTTTCTGCGGTAGCCCAAGGCACTGCTGGAGCCTGGCTTCCCACTTGCTACCTTAGAATCATGCGGTAAGTGACCACAGAGACCAGGCCTTGATCTGCCAGAAACACACTAAGCTGGTAACTTCCAGAAAGGTGGGTTTGAACACAAATGTGCCACCCAGCTGTTAAGAGCTGAACTGTGTGCCCCCAAATTCCTATGTTAAATCCAATAGTACTGTGGCGTTCTAAGAGGAAAAGATTGCAATCTCTTCATGTCTCTCATGTCTCAGGAAGGATTTGTGGGCCCTAGAGCTCTGTCAGGTGCCTATTCATTAGGCAGGAGCAGTACTCGGACAGTGCAGCCTTTGGAGCTGCTGCCAACAAGGGAGGGCAAGTCTCTTGGGCAGTGGAAGGCAGGAATAGCTCCTGGCCTAATGACAGGCTGGGAAAGAAGCTGCAGTAGGACATAGATTTGTTCCCAAAGAAGTGGGAGCCTGAAACACTGAGGATGGAGAATTCGTGCTCTCAATTTCTGACTGACACTATTGATTGGAAAGGTGGCTTTTTTCTCTGTTGGAGGAAGGGCACTGGTTTGTGTGTGTGTATATATATTTTACATATATTTTTATATTTATATACAAATATACATTTAATTTTTTAAGCTTGAGGCATTAGTATTTATTTTTTGTTCACACAGGGTCTTGCTTTCTCTGTATCCTGGGCTAGAGTGCAGTGGTGTGATCATAGTTCTCAGCAACCTCAAATTTACGGGTTCGAGTGATCCTCCCAGGCATTAGCATATAATCATTTTACATTCCATATTATGTGATTTAAGCTTGTTTTTAACAGAATTTGCCAAACACTTTCAAGTAAAATAGACCAGTTTCAACAGTATTATAATATTATCCTTAAATTATATCTTGTTGGCTGGGTGTGGTGGCTCACGCATGTAATCCTAGCACTCTGTGAAGCTGATGCGGGCGGATCACTCAAGGTCAGGAGTTCAAAACCAGCCTGAGCAAGAGCGAGACCCCATCTCTATTAAAAATAGAAAGAAATTAATTGACCAACTAAAAATATATATAGAAAAAATTAGGCGGTCATGGTGGCGCATGTGTGTAGTCCCAGCTACTTCGGAGGCTGAGGCAGAAGGATATCTTGAGCCCAGGAGTTTGAGGTTGTTGTGAGCTAGGCTGACACCACGGCACTGTAGCCCAGGCAACAAAGTGAGACTCTGTCTCCAAAAAAAAAAAGTTATATCTTGTTAAGCAGAAAAAAATCTCAGAATTAGTTTGAAGCCTTTTGTAGCCATCTGATAATTTTTCACCACATCAAAAGTGCCAAAATACTCTCAGTCATTGGTTATTTTTAATAAGCATTGAGCCCTATCTGGGGCATCCCTAATGCTTTCACTAAGAACCAGTCATCCAAAATAAGACATAGGCCCCCTAATTAAGGGTATGCAGGATATAGTATTAATTGAAGCTTCAGTGACAGTTCTGAGGGTGGCTTAAAGGAATTTGGCCTCAGCCCCCCAATCGAGCCTCCCAAGTAGCTGGGACTACAGGCATGCGCCACCATGCCCAGCTACTTTTTTCTACATATATATATTTTTAGTTGGTCAATTAATTTCTTTCTATTTTTGGTAGAGACGTGGTCTCGCTCAGGCTGGTTTTGAACTCCTGACCTCAAGCAATCTGCCCACCTCAGCTTCCCAGAGTGCTAGGATTACAGGCATGAGCCACTGCGCCTGGCCAGAAACCTTTCATAAAACTATTGTAATTGACCTGGGAAAAGACTACACCCGTAGCAGTGTGCCTACAGTGCAAGTACAGCTTCCAGACAAGTTCCTGTGTCCCCTAGTCTGTCTCCCCAAGACGATTGATGCCCCTAACTGGTCTCTCTTTAATTGTTCATACCAAACAAATCAAACTTCCTGAGCAGTTCTTCTTAAAACAAAAGCTTTGTTTTTTCCAGAAAGTAAAAAGTGAATTGGCATCAACCCCACTACCCAGAAATAAGTGAATATATACCACAAGGTGGCATATTGGATGAGGGCTGGCTGTTTGGGCTTAGGCAAGTTTCTTAACCTTAACCTCCCTGTGGTTGTGTGTCTCATCTGTGAGCAGGTATGTAAATAGTATGTGTTTCAGAGTTGTTCTGAGGATTGAATGAGTTAGTATTTGTAAAGCACTTTGAAAAGTGCCCGTTGGCACAGTAAATATTAAATAAATAAACGTGTTCAGACTTTTTAATACATGCACATTTGTTTATGTTGTTTTGTTTTCTCAACAAAGAGGATCTTATCCTACTACATACTATTCTGCAACTTGATTTTGTTACTTTATAAAGTGACTTGGGCATCTTACCCAATCAGTATATGTACATCTGTCTCGTATTTTTATGTGGCTGTGTAATGGTCCATTATGTGGGTACACAGAGCGTGTTTTCCAAGTTCTACAGTAATAGCCATGCAGGTGGCTTCCAGTTTTTGATAGTATAGACAGGAACCTCTTGTTTCCTCTGTCCTTGCCTATGTTTGTATTCCTGTAGGATGTATTCCTGGAAGTGCAATTGCTGCAGCAAAAGTTACGCACGTTTGACTGAAACTACCCTGCAAGAAGATGGTTTTCCAGTTTGTATTCCGACTGGAAATGTCAGCTAGGGCCTGTGGAATAATGTCCTGACAACCTGTTACTGCTCACAACCTTCAGTGGCACTTTCATATTGAAGTCCTTACTCTGGCGTTCAAAGCCCCGAGTAATGTGTAAAGACATTTATAGCTTTAACTCCCATTGCTTTATAAACCCTCTACCCTTCAGTCAAGCCAGCGGCTTTTAATCAGGGTGGTTTTGCCCCTGGGGCCATTTGACTATGTCTGGAGATACTTTGGTTGAACAAGTGGGAAGGAGTGCTCCTGGCCAGGGATACCTCTCCACCTTCTACAATACACGGTGCAGCCCCAACAACAAAAGTTACCTGGTCCAGGTGTTAGTAGGACCGTGGTCAAGAAACCCTGCAGAGCTAAGCTGTTCACTGGCTTCTCAAATCACCTGCCACCTACCTGCCTCTAGCTATGGATGGAAAATGCGTTTTATCTATTGGGTCACATTGATTCTCTCCATATGGGTAGCTAGAGAGCTTTTTGAGGATCCTAAAGCCTTGCCTTCAGTTAATTTGGGGAAACATGCTGTATCTACCATTTGCCAAATTGTAAAGTCAGTTGCAAGCAGGATGGTATTGTTTTTCTTTATATTTTCCAGAGTGCCTCATGCACAGTTTTATAATACGTAGTTGATGATCACATACTTTAATTTTTCCTGTATTACAGACCGCATAAGAGTGATTAGGGGTTTCACAGGACAGGAACCATGTAATTCTAACCTGTCTTGCACTTACCTGCCATTTGTCTTCCAGTGAAGCATATTTTCTGGTATTTTACAATCGTAAAGAAGTTGATAATTCTGATAGGAGGTGATGCCTTGATATTTACTGCATTATCTTTAAAATGATAGTTGAATGAAAAGAATTATATAGCTTTCCATCTGAGAAGACTGAATAATCAAAAAGGAAAGATGAACAGGCATCGATTGCATAGAACCCTATTAATTGGTACTTAGTCTTGTGCTTCTTATGGGAGAGAAATTATTTAGGGCAATTTTAAAATGTAGGTGAACCTTTTCAGTTTGAGGGTACGGGTAGCTTGTCAGATGTTGGCCAACATTTTCTGTGAAGGGCCAGACAGTAAATGTTTTAGGCTTTGTGGGCCATGTGGCCTGTGTCATTGTTACCAACTTTGCCCTTGTAGCTGGAAACAGTCATAAACAATACTTAAGGAAGGGATATGAGTTCAAATGAATATTTATGTACAAAAACAGTTGGTAGCTTGTGGGTGGTATTTTGTTGAACCTTCTTACACCATCAGCGTTTGGGTATTTAACTAATGAATTAACACTGCAACTAATGGTTTTAAAAATGAAATAACTGGGTATGAGTTTGCAATGATTGCATTGGAAAAGGCACTGATTTGCGACCTTTGTCTTTCCTCACAGAGATGTGGTATGGTGTGTTCCTGTGGGCACTGGTGTCTTCTCTCTTCTTTCACGTCCCTGCTGGATTACTGGCCCTCTTCACCCTCAGACATCACAAATATGGTAGGTTCATGTCTGTAAGCATCCTGTTGATGGGCATCGTGGGACCAATTACTGCTGGAATCTTGACAAGTATGTTTGACAAGTCAGTTAATTTCAAGACCCATTTTAGAAACGTATCTGAGTGGGGTGAAGAGAAGAGTGGCTTTTAATCCTGAGTCCTGGGAGGTTTTTTTGTTTTTTCTTTTATGTTTTAGTTTTTTTCTTACCCCAAACCCCTATTATTTGGCTAACCTCTCTGAAATCCTTCGTCAGAGTTTATTTCTGTGGCTTTAGCAAAGCCATGTTAAGCTTCATATGGTACAGCTTTTGAGACAGGCCACTACGAAAAGCAAATATTTGTCTTTTTGGAAGCTACTTCTCCTTTCTGATCGGCTGTCACCTGGCTGGTGGCATTGCTAGATGGTTGATGAATTCTGAGTACCATGAGAATAGGGATCACACCTTATAAAACATAGAACTGTTCTGTAAACAAATAGTTCCACTCATTCGGATGTGGTTACCTTGAGGATAGAAGACCAGTTCTAATGACAATAATTCTTGTTTAGAAAAGTACCTGATTTGTGTTCTGGATTTTTTTCCCCCTGAGGACTTCCTGAGTAAGAATTGGAGTAATATGATATAAATTATTTTTAAACCTGTTTTTGAGGGTTTTTTTTTGTTTCTGTTTTGGCTTTAGCTCTTGTCACAGCACATAATTACAGGGATGAAAATAAGTTTAAATCACTTTTAGACTCATTTTTGAATATATACATATAAATTAGGAATTTTAAGTAAACCAAATTTAAAATCCTCCATTTTTCCATCCCTAAGTAATAACCACAATTTGGATTTTGGTATGTGTGCTTTTTTTTTATGTATACATGTAACTATAAATATACTGTTTTAGTATACAAATGTAATATTCCTACATTTTGTACCTTTACTTTTTTCACTGTGAATTTATACCTTAAGCTTCAAGGAGAAATTTTCCTCTGTCTCTTTGACTTGAGTTTTTTGTGTGTTTTTTTTTTCTTCTTGCAAGAAAGTGGCCTCGTTTGTCTGTGTTCTCACTGTATCACCTACTGCTGCTCTAGAGAGCCTTTGCTCCATTTTCTGACCTGGATTTTTGGCCCCTGTGGCCTGTCTCAGTTTGTCCCTCAGTAAAATAGGGATACCACTACCCACCATGGTGATTCAGTGAGGTGATGTGCATATAAAGTACTTAACAAGATACCTGACACTCAGTGAGGTGATGTGCATATAAAGTACTTAACAAGATACCTGACACACAGTGATTGTGTAATAAATGCTATGTTCATTTCCATCTTTAAGGCCCTATGAATAGAGTCTGTTCCATTTCCATTTTTCTGCTCCCACTGATAAACTTTTTCCTTTCTTCCCTGCTTCATCATCGAAATCTCACTTTCAGGCCCAGTTCAAGTTCCTTAAGTGTCTTTCTACCCAACCCACTCTTTTGGGTAAATTTCAGAGGGGCTCAGTGAAACGTGCCTTTCAGATGTCAGTAACAAAGAATGTATGGATTGCCACTGGACAGGGCATTTTAAATCACAAATGTTCAAGGCAACCAACATAGGTGCTAATTAATATTGATCTTTTTTTCTTGTTAAAATATGTTAACATACCTTCATATCTTACTTATAAAATGTGTAGACACGTCATTGAGACACTATGTATTATCTTGAATTATTGAAAACCTGTTTCTGTCTTGTGTTCCCAGCTAGATTCTGAGTACCTTAAGAATAGGGATCATACCTTACACAACATAGAGGTGTTCTGCAAACAAATGCTTGAATGAACGAACATGCCGTGACCAAGGAGGATTTTGTTTGGAGCATTTTAGGGGGGAGGGTCGTCTGGGAAATCTCGATCTATTCTTTTCAACTAATGAAATGTTGACTCTGTTGGTTCAATGCTTAGTCCCTGCAGGAACTCAGATGGGTATCTGGGAAGATACAGGTGTTTTTATTTTGATTTCTTAATTTATAGGAAGTCATAATGACTAACAATTAAAACAATCAGTGACATGAGAAACAGAAAGGAATCCCTGAGTATCTCTTCCCTCATGCCCTTGACTTAATAACAACTTTAGGCCTGGCGCGGTGGCTCAAGCCTGTAATCCTAGCTCTCTGGGAGGCCGAGGTGGGCGGATCATTTGAGCTCAGGAGTTCGAGACCAGCTTGAGCAAGAGCGAGACCCCATCTCTACTATAAACAGAAAGAAATTAATTGGCCAACTAATATATATAGAAAAAATGAGCCGGGCATGGTGGCACATGCCTGTAGTCCCAGCTACTTGGGAGGCTGAGGCAGCAGGATTGCTTGAGCCCAGGAGTTTGAGGTTGCTGTGAGCTAGGCTGACGCCACGGCACTCACTCTAGCCTGGGCAATAAAGTGAGACTCTGTCTCAAAAAAAAAAAAACAACTTTATGGCTTAGAGTCCTTCTCTTTTCCTTTTCCCACCTCTTGACTACCTCCTCCTCCATGCATTTCTTGAAGGGAACTCTGAGTATAATATTAATAGAAGGTAGAACAGGGATCCCAGTGGCCTGAAACATTTCTTGCTCAGTCTAACTGGAAAGATTCTTTGTCATTTGTTGCCAAGAATGTATTGGTACCTGTTAAATCCTAGGCATGGGGCTAATTGACAGGGGAATGAAGAGATGTGTGTGAGTTCATAATTAGGTCACATGGGAAAATCTTTGTGGTTTTGATTATGATTTCCAAATTATTTTATTCTAGATTATTCAGTAAATCTAAGAGATTCTTAGTTTTAAGGAGTTAGCACCTAAAAGCACTTATCAGTGATCTGCAAACTATATAACAAATACTTAAAACCGAATCAGCAGATAAAATAGGGAAAACAAAATTAATTTTAATGTATATAAATTTGGAATATTCTGTTATGCTTGTAGTAGAATTTTAAATGCTGCATTTTCGTGATTTTGTTAACCTTGTTGGGTTTTTTGTTTGTTTCCTCAATACCCTTGAATTTTGAATCAGGTGCAGCAATTGCTGGAGTTTACCGAGCCGCCGGGAAGGAAATGATACCATTTGAAGCCCTCACCTTAGGGACTGGACAGACATTTTGTGTAGTGGTGGTCTCCTTCTTACGGATTTTAGCTACTCTATAGCATATGCTGTTATGATGAGATGAACCTACATTTTATAGAATTCTCAAAAAAGAAGACATTATGGAGTGTAGAGTTTTCTTAGTTCTTCAAATGGAATCAACTTGGATGAACAGAAACGTGAAGGACATCTCAGCCCTTTCCTTAGTTTCAAGCTCCTGAAATTGAAAGATGTCTGTGGACTCGCCATTCTCAACCAAAACAAAACGAGTTTCTTGGATTTCTTTTTTGTAGATCTTTAACTGAAGTAGTTTTACACATGCACCTTTACCGAAGCCAGGTCAACAATGCCTCTGGGTTGGCATCCCTTGCACTGAAATTAACAGTATTGTGTGAAGTAAGGCAATATTGCATATTTCAGAGAAACTATGGAAGATACTGGTTTATTTCAAATGAGCAGAGTATGTACTAACATCTTAGTTGTTCTAATCTTGATTAAAATTTGGCAAACTTTTTTTTGCTACATCTTCATGACATGAAGTGCCAACTAGGTTTTGGTTAAGTATAGCTTCAAAAACAAATTTGGTGAAATAAAACAGGAAAAGAAATTGAAGTATAATTCAAGTAGTGGCTTTGATTTCCACTGTAAAGAAAAAGTAGCTGACACTGAATAATGTGACATTTTCTGGATAACTATCTTGACCTCTTATTATTTGATATAGTTTAAGAAATGTGAATTTATTATTTTGTACATTTTATCAAAATAAGCTAGCTAATTGTGACTTTTTTTTTTTTTGAGACAGAATCTCGCTTTGTTGCCCAGGCTAGAGTGAGTGCCGTGGCATCAGCCTAGCTCACAGCAACCTCAAACTCCTGGGCTCAAGCGATCCTACTGCCTCAGCCTCCCAAGTAGCTGGGACTACAGGCATGTGCCACCATGCCTGGCTAATTTTTTTTTCTATATATATATATTAGTTGGCCAATTAATTTCTTTCTATTTATAGTGGAGACAGGGTCTTGCTCTTGCTCAGGCTGGTTTCAAACTCCTGACCTCGAGCAATCCACCTGCCTTGGCCTCCCAGAGTGCTAGGATTACAGGCATGAGCCACCTTGCCCGGCCTAATTGTGACTTTTATTTTAAATTTTTTCTATAGATGGGGTCTCACTGTGTTGCCCAGGGTGGTCTTGAACTCCTGGCCTCAGGCGATCCTCCCACCTTGGCCTCCCAAGGTGTTGAGATTGCAAGTTTGAGCCAGTACTCTTGGTTGAGATTTTTTTAAAGAATTTCTGTACCACCTTTTCCTATCACTTTTAATTCTATTAATTTCATTTAGTTTAATTAGAATCATACATACCCTATTAAATAACTTGAGTTAGACACTTTAAGCCAGATTGGTTAGGATACTCTTTGGACATGGAGGCACAAATAAGATACTTTAAACATTCTGTTATAGTTTTTCTCAGTGACTTGGGTTTATTAATGACCCTTTAAAAACTGTGCAAATACATCTGAAACTAGAGTTTGTGGTTATTGATTTCTTAGTCTTAATATGTTTACCAAGTGGTAACTAGCCCACTTTTACAGTATTGGGTATCAACTCCCAGAAAGTGCCTGAAGTTTAATTTTCAGATATGCCCCTACTCTCCCCGCTTTGTGTTTTTACTCAAAAGAATTCATATCCTTAAAGAGAATTAAATAATCAAGAATTTTTTAAAATGTAGTTTTAACTATTTTAATTTTTGTTGTCATCTTTCTTTTTCATTAAAAGGCCTGAAAACTGTGACCTTCAAAAGGGAAAGGACTGCAAAAATTAAGTCTTTACCTTGATCTTTACCACCTAAACTGTTTTATATGGAATTCAATGTGGTGGTTGTTTCTGTTACCTGTTTTCAAAATAGTTTCTGGTAATTAAATCTGACATTTTAAAAGGACTTTTTATTGTGAGATTAAGGCTAATACCTAATGAAGGCATGTACACATGAACATATCTATTCCATTTAAAGCAATATGCACTCTGGCTTCTGATTAAACACTGCCAGGAGGACCAGTTTACCAGAAAAGTCATACAAAAAAATTACAAAGAGATCACAGAAATTAATAGGACAGTTTCTTTTGACTAATTAGGCCACTTATCAAAATTATAGTAACATACTCAGGCTGGGTGGGAAATTAGAAGTAGAGTTGGAATGCAGCTATATGTTTTTATTAATTACTCAAAAAGAAGCTCAAAGCTTGGTTCTAAGCAAATTAAAAAAAATTTTTTTTTGACACAGTGTCTCACTATGTTGCCCAAACTGGTCTTGAAACTACTGGCCTCAAGCGATCCTCCCACCTCAGTCTCCCGAGTGAGTAGCTGGGACTATAGGCGCCACCCACTGGGCCCAGTATTTTCTAAGCAACTTTTTAAAGATTCTAGTTTGCAGCTCAAGGAGCTATAATTTTGAAGTTTAAGAAATCTGGAAAAGTTGTATCTTTTATTATAGGAAATAAATTTGATCATTTCTGTTGAAGGATGCCTCTTATTACAGTTCTCACCTACTAAAACATTCTTTTGAACATAATTTCACAAACTGAACATGTGGACAAATATTTGGTGAACAGTAAATTTTGAACATATTGATCCATGATTAAAATGTTAGGTTATTTTTCTCTAGAGCATCTTCAAATTATTGAATGTTTCATCCATCCCAATATGTGATGATGCCTTCTCCTGTGAATAAATGTATACAGACTTTATATAGATGGAGCTCTGTAGCTTGAAATATTTTCAGGGAGAAACTATTTGAATGATAAAGAATGTCTATTCCACTTTTTCTTTTTCCTTTTTTTTTTTATGTCTAAGGTATAGAATTATTTAGAGATGGTTGATTAGATGGAAGAATATTGGCAATTGTGTTGAACATTTTATTTTACCTCATACAGTTTTTTGAAAAATTTTGCCAACTGATTTTCTTAGAGATATATGCAACCACCCCTCCCCCAGCTATGCTTCTACTTTTCCTTTTTTTTTTTAATGCAAGGGAGGGAGGCAGCCCTCTACCATGAAACCAATTTCTTGATTCTTTAATATGGAGTTTTGGGTTCAAAGCATTTTATAAAAACTTAAGTTCATATATAAAAGTGTAATGGATAATCCAAGAAAAAGATGTCTCTCAGTGCTATCAACTTACTTTTTTTGCAACAAAATATTACTGCTTATAAAATGTTTAGTGAGAAAAATTTATGCAAACACTACCTTTAAATCCTTCCTTATTTCTTTAGGTTGTATGTTGGCTTTTGACTCCAATGCCCTTTCTGACTGCTCTGGTTTGAATTAAGTTTTTATTACACCGCAGTACACACCAACCTTCCCTAAGTAACCACTTCCTGGAATGTGAAGCCCTGGTGCCATCAGCAGTCCACATGCAGAAAGTTTTGTGTACTTGCATTTCTTTTTTGTGCACTCTGTATGGCTGGTTGTGACTAAAATCAGCTTAACTTTTTGTATTAGGTTATTTTACTCACTAACTGCTACAGTCCAAATGATCAAATCTTTGTACAATAGAAAATTATTTAAATTTTATTTTTCTACTGACATTTCTAATTCTAGTATTAATGTTTATCAATAAAGAATTCCTTTCAATCTTGTGAGTTGGAATTGTATTTCTTTTTCAGTGGCCAGTGAGTTTAATCTTTTGTAATTAAGTTGTCTAACTTCAGTTTTTTTAAAAAAATAATTTAGTATTTAACATATGTTTAACTGTATTTCTTTTATGTTCAATTTCTTACTAATTTATGCTAAAATTCTTGTTTAAAGATGTGATTAAACTGTTTACATGTGAACATGACTCTTATTAATTCTACTTTGTGTCCCATATGTTGCCATCACGAAGCTTTTGTATGCTTCTACGTGGGGATGACTGAATGCTGATATAGTATATGAAACATTATTTCAATAGTAAATCCACATGAAGAGAAGCTTCAGGTTTAGTTAATTTAATATCCTGAGTGACATCATAAATCTCTTTCTGTTCTGCCATTTTCATTCAATTGGATTGTCTAATCTGGGTAGTTTATCTCTTGGTCACAAGATGACTGCTGCAGTTCCAGACATTGCAGACACATACAATGAATGTCTGGCAGGAGACTTCCCATCCATTTTTTGTCTCTAAATTTTTTGTTATTGAAGTTTAACATAAAGTTAACAAATCTTAAGTGTATAGCTTGATGAATTTTTACATATGTATGTATACTGACATGACTACTACTAAGATCAAGAGACAGAACGTTTCTAGCACCCCAGAAAGATAACACTCAGAGTTCAGACAGAAGCCCCCAAGACTGTATATGTATCTGCGACTCAACAGGGAGGAACTTTCAGTTTCCAAAAAGGTAATAACCCAGGATTGGAAAATGGAAAGAGACAATGGAACATGAGGGGCTAACAGTGCTGAGTTTGACAGGGAGAACCTCCAAAATTATTGCCAAGACAACAGAGTAACAGCCAGGAATCTTATAGGGGGTTGGAGGGGTTAGTACTGTGGCCAACTGGAGAGCTTGTCCAAAGGGGCCTGAGCCCAATGTCAGATTTTCATTTTTTTTTTTTTTTTGAGACAGAGTCTCACTTTGTTGCCCAGGCTAGAGTGAGTGCTGTGATGTCAGCCTAGCTCACAGCAACCTCAAACTCCTGGGCTCAAGCAATCCTGCCTCAGCCTCCCGAGTAGCTGGGACTACAGGCATGCGCCACCATCCCTGGCTAATTTTTCTATATATATTAGTTGGCCAATTAATTTCTTTCTATTTTATAGTAGAGATTCGGTCTCGCTCTTGCTCAGGCTGATTTCGAACTCCTGATCTCAAGCTGTCGGCCCGCCTTGGCCTCACAGAGTGCTAGGATTACAGGCCTGAGCCACCAGGCCCGGCCTAGATTTTCATTTTTCAAGGGAAGCTGGAAATTTTTGAAGTCTCCATTTTTATTTATTTATTTATTTATTTTTGAGACAGAGTCTCACTTTATTGCCCAGGCTAGAGTGAGTGCCATGGCGTCAGCCTAGCTCACAGCAACCTCAAACTCCTGGGCTCAAGCAATCCTGCTGCCTCAGCTTCCCAAGTAGCTGGGACTACAGGCATGTGCCACCATGCCCGGCTAATTTTTTTCTATATATATTAGTTGGCCAATTAATTTCTTTCTATTTATAGTAGAGATGGGGTCTCGCTCTTGCTCAGGCTGGTCTCGAACTCCTGAGCTCAAATGATCTGCCCACCTCGGCCTCCCAGAGAGCTAGGATTACAGGCGTGAGCCACCACGCCCGGCCTTGAAGTCTCCATTTTTAAATGCTGGCAACTAATTTAAATTCCTGTAAAACACTTTTTGGTCAAACAATACATGATTTTAAGCTGGATTTGGCCTGTTAGCCACCACTTCTTTTTATCTCAACTATTGGAAAATAGTTTCCACTCTGGTTACCCTTAAAGTGGTCAGAATTTTATAGTTGTGAATCTTGAACAATAGTTTGCAGTGCCAGTAGAAGTGGGGTGCTGGAGGGGAGGGTCTGCTGGAGAACACCAAAGAATCTTTTTACCCAGACCCACCCTAGTGATGAGGTAAAAGGATCCATTTACACTGCCCAAGGAAAATGAGGCCAAGAATAGTAACTCCCAATTACTGGGTCCAAATTTCACATCTACTTTTCTATTACTGTACCGTTAAGAAAAGTCTGCTTGAATCGGTTATAAACCTATTTAAGTAAGAACTAAAACTGTAAAACTCTTAGAAGAAAACAGTAAATTTTGTGATTGTAGCCTAGGCAAAGGTTTCTTAGATACAACCCCAAAATCACAAGGGACAAGAGACAAACATTGGACTTCATCAAAATGTAAAAAACTTACGCTTCAAAGAATGCCATCAAGAAAGTGCAATGACACCAAACAAAATAGGAAAAAATATTTTTAAGTCATTTTTTTCTATTTTATATTTTTAGCAAATGTTTTTTTTTTACAAAGATTAGAAGAGTCCATATATTTTATAGGGGACCAGAATCTATAAAGAACTTAAAAATCAACAATAAGAAGACAACCTAGTTTAAAAATGAGCAAAGAGCCCAAAAAGATATTTCTCCAAATAACATATATAATGGCCAATTAGGACATGAAAAGAAGCTTAACTTCAGTCATCAGGGAAGTTCGAATCAAAAATACAATGAGGTGCCACTTCACACCCACAAGGATGGCTACAATCAAAAAAGGGTATTGGCGAGGGTGTGGAGAAATTGGAACCCTCATACACTGCTGGTGAGAATATAAAATGGTGCAACTGCTTGGAAAACAGTTTGGTGGTTTTTCAAAAGGTAAATCAGAGTAACTATATGATGGAGCAATCCCACTTCTAGGATATACCAAAGAGAGATGAACTTTGAAAATGTCATTCTCAGTGAAAGAGGCCAGTCACAAAAGACTATATGTTGTCTGATTCCATTTACATGAAATAAGTGTTCAGAATAGGCAAATCTAGAGAAGCTGGTGACTGGGGAGAAATTGGAGTGTACTTACTAATGGGTAAGGGGCAATGAAAATGTTCTAAAGTTGATTTGGTGATGAGTGTGCCCAAGTCTATGAATATACCACAAATTTGGATTTGTGCACTTTAGGTAAATTTTATAGTGTGTGAATTATATCTCAATAAGGCTTTTTTTTAAAGTTTGCTGATATAGAGCTGCTGTAATGTCCTTTTAATCACAGACATGTTTCATCTATTCCTTGATTTAGATAACTCTAGGATTGGTGACACAGATCCGGTCTAGTCCAGAGTATCAATGAAGAGCAACTTCCAGCTGAAAAAAAAACTCACATGTGTACCAAATATGAACACATAACATGGTAGTCACTTGATGTCTCATCTGAATTTGCTTCTAGTTATTGCCTCTTACAACCAGATTATAATTACAATGGTTTAATCTAAAAAAACGGCAAAGATCATATATAGTACTTCCACATTGTTTAATTTGAAGGAAAGGTTCATGTGGATGTCTGCATTCTGGAATACAGTCAATTCTTGTTATTCACAGCAGTTATGTCTATAAAGTTGCCAAGAACACTGAATTAGCAAATATTGAACCATTATACCTGAAAGAATTATAGAGTTAGGTTCCTATGAGCCTCTGGTCAAAGCATTTTTGTCAGCTGATCAGTACATAACCTTGTTTTATGTGTATTTCTGTTCAGAGATATTTAATATATATTTCTTAGAAATAATTATCAGGAGGCTGGGTGTGGTGGCTCATGGCTGTAATCCTAGCACTCTGGGAGGCCGAGGCGGGAGGATCGCTTGAGGTCAGGAGTTCGAGACCAGCCTGAGCAAGTGCGAGACCTTATCTCTACTAAAAATAGAAATTAACTGGCCACCTAAAATATATGTAGAAAAAATTAGCAGGGCATGGTGGCACACTGTAGTCCCAGCTACTTGGGAGGCTGAGGCAGAAGGATCGCTTGAGACCAGGACTTTGAGGCTGCTGTGAGCTAGGCTGAAGCCAAGGCACTCTAGCCCAGGTGACAGAGTGAGACTTTGTCTCAAAAGAAAAAAAAAAAAAAATTATCTGCAGTATTTACAATAAAACAAAAGTTCAGGCTGGGCGCGGTGGCTCACACCTGTCATCCTAGCACTCTGGGAGGCCGAGGCGGACGGATTGCTCGAGGTCAGGAGTTCAAAACCAGCGTGAGCAAGAGCGAGACCCCATCTCTACTATAAATAGAAAGAAATTAATTGGCCAACTAATATATATAGAAAAAATTAGCCAGGTATGGTGGCGCATGCCTGTAGTCCCAGCTATTTGGGAGGCTGAGGCAGGAGGATTGCTTGAGCCCAGGAGATTGAGGTTGCTGTGAGCTAGGCTGACACCACAGCACTCACTGTAGCCTGGGCAACAAAGTGAGACTCTTTGTCGCAAAAAGAAAAAAAAAAGTTCAATGACAGCATTTTGGTGTAATGTACTGTAGTGTACTGAGATTGAACTACTTTTCCACTATCATACACACAGCACACACATATAGTACATAAAACGGTGACATACTGTACAGTTCTCACAGTAAACACATATGCTATTGTGAACTTATACTGTATCCTGTACAGTAATACAAATAAAGTGAAAAAATTAAAGATTGAGCATTTAAAGTTTTATAAAAACATTAAAATCTTAAGGTTGATGGAACTGCAGGATGTGAGGGGGCATTGCAATGTTGTTAAACCTCTCCACCTTGGCCTGCCCCACAAAAGCAAAGGGAGGTGGAATTTATTCTGCAGATGTTGGCATGCTGACATCTAGCAATTCTACCTTAGGAGTCTGGCTTTCTCCACTGGTGGATGGAGTGGGCAATTTTCCCTCCCCAAATGACTTGAAAAATTGCATCGGCCTCTGCTTGGCTTTCTGCCTCACACCTTTAAGTATTTCGGTATAGGGGCAAACACAGGTTAGGTGCTTAAATTTGAGGCTGCGGTCAAGCATGGGGTCACACTCTTCCATGTCATTAAACATTTTTTCCACGGCAGAATTCCGATATTTTGGCTGCTGGGAGAGGGACGATTCTTGAAGACTTAGGCTGACTTTCATTGCCATCCTCATCATCACTGACCCCAACACTTCATTTTGCCATCTCGTCCAGGTCTTCGTTGGTTGGTTCTGTGGTCTTCTCTGCCAAAATCTCCTCCACATCTTCTTCCTTCATGTCGTCAAAGCCTTCTCCACTTATTTGCTGTGCAATATGCATTATGTTTTTGACAGTGTTCTTTATATTTTCTGTAACACCTTCAAAGCCTTCGAAGTTGTCCACACAGTCAGGCCAAACATTTTCCCAACAGCTATTAATAGTAGCCTGCTTGATGCTGTCCCAGGCTGTGCCAACACAATCAATAACGTTGCGTATAGTGACCGACTTCCAAAAGTCCATCATGGTGGTTCCCTTGTTGGCTTTGAGAGCCTCACAGGCCTTTGTGTAAAGCTCCCTCGTGTAGTGTGCCTTGAAAGCTTTTAGTATGCCCTGATCGAGGAGTTGGATGACAGATGCAGTGTTTGGGGGCATAAAAAGAACATCTATGTTGGGGTGTGCATTTTCGAGTTCTTCGCGGCAATGAACTGGAGCATTATCCAAAATTAATAAAACTTTGAAGGAAAGGTTTCTGCCCTGGAGGTAGTGTTCAACTTCTGGGATGAAGCAGTTGTGGAACCAATCAGACATCAACCATGCTTTTTTGTTCCACCTCCAGTGGACTGGCAGATGGTTCCGATTTTTCCCTTTAAGTGCTTGTGGATTTTGGGCCCTGTACACCATTAGGGGTTTGCATTTAAAGTCTCCCTTGGCATTGGTGCACAATAGCAAGGTTGCATGGTCTTGGCATGATTTAAAGCCAGGGGCTTTGGAGGCAATTTGCATTATAAAGGTTCGTTTGCCAACATCCTTGTAAAATAAACCAGTTTCATCAGCATTGAAAACCTGCTCTCCCACATAACCTTTTTCCTGTATAACACTTAGCTAGCATTTTAAAAATTCTTCCGCAGCCTCCTGATCCGCAGAACTTGCCTCACCTGCTAGTTTAACATTTTTCACCCCGTATTGCCTTTTGAAACGCGCAAGCCAGCCAGCACTCGCAGAGAAGGGCTTAACGTTTCTCTGACCCTGAGTAACGTGACCATAAATTTCTTTGGCTTTCAGTCTCACGACAATGCTGTCCACTATGTGTTTTTTTATCGGTCGTCATCTCAGGAATCCACAAATTTAGTCGCTTTTCCATCTTTTCCATAGCTTCTTCGCGCACTATCTACGTCACTTTAGCACTTTCCAGGGTGGCCTCACGTACAGATCGGCGAATTTCCTTTTCCTTTTTCTTGATGTACCGGATCGTTGATTCGTTAACACTGAGCTCCCGGCCGACAGCACTGTAACTCATGCCTGCGCGGAGCTTATCTAACACACGTATTTTCTCCATCAGGCACATCAGTCTTCTTGCGCTTAGGAACGCTGGACAGCACGTCAGCACTATGCTTGGGGGCCATTTTAAACACCAAAATCACCAACAAAAAGCAGAAAAATGCAAAGAAAAGTGTCACCGAATGGACTGCGAAAACGACTCTTGTTTACAACCTGAGAGCTGCAAAGAGAAGGCGGAGCTTCTGCCTCGTTCCCGCCTCAGCTGGGAAGAGGCGACTCCGCCAGCTCTAAATTTTCACCCTCTGCGCATGCCCGGGAGTAACCCCAGAAAGTACTCTGATTATCGATTTTGGGGTTACAAGTAAATTTTAGCGAGCAAGAAAATTTGAAAACAGGAACCCATGGATAATGAAGGTCGACGTATTTCCACAGATAGGTAATTTTATTTAAGCATATTTTCTAAAGCAAAGCGGTGAGGTAACGCCGAGGACTGCAAGTTCCAGCATGCACCGCTTCAGGGCGGTCTGCGCTCCAGAAACGGCCACAGGACAATCGGCCTGAGACATCAGCCGGAAGTGTCGTATTACGACCACGTAGCACTCTCTGCGCATGTGCACAACGCGGTCGGGGCCGCCCTAAGTGCCGACACCGCCCCTGCTCTATGGTATCTCCTTAGACCTTTGCCGTTGCGGGCAGCTGCTACGGGCTGGGTTGGCTGGCGCCGAGAGGCAACGACATGGAGGAATTCGACTCTGAAGACTTCTCCACCTCAGAGGAGGACGAGGACTACGTGCCGTCGGGTGAGCAATGCCGCCTGAGGCGATAGGCGGATTGCCCCGCCCCACGCCTCACGTGAGGCGCGCCAGGCCTCCGCGGGCGTCGGCTCGGTGGCCTGGTCCGACCCGTGGCACCCGGTCTCAAGCGTCCCGGCCCTCAGGCCCCGCATCCTTGGCCACCTTGGGCAGAAACGTGTGCGTGGGAATGTTCCGTGCAGCCGCTCCGCGTGGGCCGACTTCGGCCGCCGCCCCCCCTCTTGGAGCCCGGGAACGTCCAGGGCACGTGAACGCGGCCGCGGCCCTGTCTCTGGGGACGGTGTCGGTCAGTCCCCGGACGACACTGCTGCTCCCGAAATCTTACAGAAGGCAGTCTGAGCGTTCGAGGTTTTTTCCAGAGGGAGTTGCTAGCTGTACCACAAAGTCCAAGATCTGTCCACTTTCTGCCTTGTTAGAAAGTTAAGATTGTTAGAAAATTCGCATGATGATGCATTTAGGCTTTTTGCAACGTCTACCCGTTGCTTTCCTTTCAGAACTTTTTGCTTAGATACCTCAAACCGAATGGGGCCAAAATTTATCACCCAGACCTGTTCGTTCCCCATCCTTCTCCTTCTCCAGACGTATCCATCTTGTTAAGTGTCTCTATCCAAACAATTGCTCAGGAGAAAAACGAACCCTTTTATCCTCCTCTACGCAAAAAAAAAGAAAACCAACCTCTCCCAGAAGTCGTCCTCATTCTCTGTCTTCCATCCACTCAATAATTTCTGTTGTGTCTACGTGGAAAAACTACTTTTGGCCACTTGCTCACCAATCTCAACTGCTACCATTTCGTTCACAGCAACCATTATCCTTTGCTGGGATTCTTCGTAGCTTCCTGACTAGTTTCACTGATCCTCTCTACCAACTTTTTTTTAGTCTTAACACTGCAGATTGGAGAGTGATCATTTGAAAACTTGTTTTCATTTTAATCAAAGTTTTGTATGAACTTACTTAAACGTGATCAAGTACTTTGAAAAGACTTGTTTGGAAAACTAGCAGTTTACATCACCCCCATCCCTGTTCCATTCCAGTTTTTCAATGTGTTATCGTATTTCTGTTGTCTGTTGACTTAACCTATGCACAGTGAATCTCTTTTTTAATACCCCTTGACCTCATTTCCCTCACCCCCAACACACGCACACTTCACCTTCAGGGCCTCCCCAAAACCTCAGTCTGCCATTGTACATATGTACAATTTTAGTTAGATCTGTATTCAGTGTTTTTTTTTTTTAATGACTGTGGGAACACCACGTTCACATCTTAACCACTGCGATTGCTTTTCCTGCACTACTTGTTTTTTCCAGTTAATAATTGCCATTTTTTTGTTGTTGCTTAGCTTTCTATGTACTTACTACTAATAAGACTATAAATTTTGAGAATTGTCTAAATCACTTCCCAAAATATTTATATGAATTAGGTTTTTACTTTAATCTTCTGAAAGTCCATTTTTGCCTTTTGACCTGCTCCACTTTGGCTTGGTTACCTTCAATACTGTTCTAGTTCTAAACCTAGGATCTTCCATCCTCACCAGTCTGGATTTTCCCTTTATCTCTTTTTTTGTATCGGATTCCCTGTTTCTTGGATCTCATGTTGTCTTTCTGAATGTGTTCCACCAAAATTAGAAAACATTTTCTAATAACTTCTGGAGGAATTGTGGTACAGTCATACAATTAAATACTGTTTAAGAAGGAGAATGAGTAAACTACATGCAACAATATGGATGACTCTCCCCAGCGTAGTGTTGAGTGAAAGAAGCCAGACACAGAAGAGTACATCCTGTAGGCTTCTGTTTGTTTAAAGTTCAGAAACATACATAACTCAACTGTGGTGTCATAAGCCAGGATGGTGGTTCCCTTTGGAGTGGGGCAGTGACAAGTGACTGAAGGGAACACAAAGGTCTTTCTCGGGTGCTGGTCATGTGTTGTTTCTCAGTCTGGGTCCTGGTTATGCAAGCATGTTCATTGTATTTCATTTCATTTCATTTAGCTCTGCATTAAATGTATATGCTTTTTGGTATGTATATTTCAAATGAAAATGTATATGAAATAAAAGAGAAAAAAGATAGTTGACTGTCTGTGTGGGCAGGGTTGGTTTATTGACTGGTGCCCAGAGTGTGATAAGAGTGGGCATCCAGGCAACACTCCTTTTTGGGGGACCCTTGAATGTCCATGTCTGAAGATAGGACACAGACATGTTTGTTCTTTCTGCTGTATTTAACTGGAATCTTTAGATTTCTTTCTAAAGCTTTTTTGTTGACAATACAGGGTATCTTGATTAGCTTTGAAAGATACTCAAGATGAGGTGGAGCATCAGTTTTTTCTTTGAGAAGTATATTAAAAGAATTGGAATTTCCATTCATTCATTCATCAAATACTTATAAATCAAGACAATCAGGGTTCATGTCCTCATGGAGGATAGATCATAGCAGATATTGCAAACATGATATATAAGTAGGACGAGTTACAGAGGGGAGATATGGACTGCCATGGAAGCCTAGACAGTAGAACATAGTCTACTCTTCAGGGGCAAGGAAGCTTTCCTAAGGAAATGTTTTAGTTTGGTGAAGAATAGGGGAACATACTAAACTTTTTTCTTAATGAAAATGTCTCTTTTTGTTGTAAAAGCCTTTATTCTTAATGAAAATGTGTCATCTTGATGTGAAGCCTTTATTCCTATCTGACCACCCTATTATGTGATTTCAGGTGGAGAGTATAGTGAAGATGATGTAAATGAATTAGTGAAGGAAGATGAAGTGGATGGTGAAGAGCAGACACCGAAAACCAAAGGGAAAAAGAGAAAGGCTCAGAGCATTCCAGCCAGGTGATGCTGCCCTCATGGCCCTTAGAAGTCAGAGGCTGCTGTCACAACCATCCTGATTGCTAAGATTGTTCTGATGATAGATTTCTTATTTCGAGGGTTTCTAAATCCTTTTCTCCTTGAGGGAAATATTTGTTGATATTTTAAGATTAAATTCTTGGTCTTTGGCAAGCATTAAAAATTTCTGAGATTTAATTGAAAATAAGTTTTAATAAGTAATATGTGTACATGGGTAAAAAAAAAAAAAATCAATTACTAAAAAAAAAAAGTGTACCCTGTTCTAAACCTTATTGCTTTTGCCTCTGAAAAACTACGTTACCAGAGATACTCTTTGGGTATACAAGCATATATGTATATGTTTCCTACTCTCTTTTAAAAATAAAAATACAAATAGCCAGGCTGGGTAGTCTGTGCCTATAGTCCCAGCTACTCAGAAGGCTGAGGCAGGAGGATCACTTGAGCCAGGAGTTCAAGGCCAATGTGGGCAACATAATGAGACCTCGTCTTAAAAAAAAAAAAAGAAAGAAAAGAAAAATACAAATAGGATACTCTGCATATCATTTCTCACTTTCATTATTTCACATCTTAGAGATGGTACCATGACAGTGCATTTAGATGTACATCCTTTTCAGTGACTGCATAGTATTACATTATATGAATAGGCCTTACTTTGTTTAAGCATTCCCATATTGAAGGATGTATGGATTGTGCCTAGTCTTTATCATAACAAACAAGACTGCAGTGAATATTCTTTGTTAACATCTATTGCAAACATATACATGTACCGGTATACATGTATACATTAAGTGAAATTTGTAGAAGTAGAATTGTTTGTAAGATTATATGCAGTTAAGTTTTTAAAAAATAGATATTAGTAAATTGCATCCCATGGCCTAGTATGGAATTATACTGCCACCAAATTTGTGCAAATTGTGACAGGTTATTTAACTCAGACAAGGGCTTTCATAGAAGTCTTTCACTTCACTTTGGTTGGTGTTTCTGTCTTCCTGGGCATTGAAGCAAAAAGCAGATTACACTTTATGAAAAGGAAAAAAAGAATTTTAGATATTAGATGATTCCCCTGAAGTCAAAATAGTCTAAGACTGTGGTCCCTAACCCACAGGGCTGCTGACCAGTACTGGTTGGTGGCCTGTTAGGAACTGGGCCACACAGCAGGAGGTGAGCAGAGGGTGAGGCAGCAAAGCTTCATCTGTATTTATAGCCGCTCTCCATGGCTCACATTACCACTTAAGCTCCTCCTCCTCTCAGATCATCAGTGGAATTAGATTCTCATGGGAGTGCGAACCCTACTGTAAAGTGCGCATACAAGAGATATAGCCTTCACACTCCTTGTGAGAATCTAATGCCTGATGATCTGAGGTAGAGCTGAGATGGTGATGCTAGCATTGGGTAAGCTGCATATACAGATTATCATTAGCAGAGAGATTTGCACAATAAATGTAATGCACTTGAATCATCCCAAAACCACTCCCCCCATCAGTGGAAAAATTGTCTTCCATGAAACTGGTCCCTGGTGCCAAAAAGGTTGGGGAGTGCTGGTCTCAGAAGCAATTACTCTTACAAGTCTTGGGCTCACTTCTTACATCCTTGAGTTTTTCTGTATTCCAGCTTTTATCTCTTCAGAAAGTGGGACAACACATTCATATTTTCTTTCCTGAGAATTCTTGGAAGAAATAGTGCAAATAAATATGAGGTTCTTCTCAATATAATTTGTTCTCAAAGGCCAGTCGTGGTGGCTCATGCCTGTAATCCTGTCACTCTGGGAGGCTGAGGCGGGAAGATTGTTTGAGCTCTGGAGTTTGAGCCCAGCCTGAAGAAGAGTGAGACCCATCTCTACTAAAAATAGAAAAAATTAGCTGGGCATGGTGGTGCATGCCTGTAGTTGCAGGTACTTGGGAGGCTGAGGCACGAGGATAGCTTGAGCCCAGGAATTTGAGGTTGCTATAAGCTAGGCTAATGCCACAGTACTGGGCAACAGAGTGAGACTCTGTCTCAAAAAAAAAAAGTCAAAAATATCTGACATTGTCCTGTGTGTGGTGGCTCACGCCTCTAATCCTAACACTCTGGAAGGCTGAGGCGGAAGGATCGTTTGAGCTCACGTGTTCGAGACCAGCCTGATCAAGAGCGAGACCCGGTCTCTACTAAAAAAATAGAAATTAGCTGGACAACTAAAAAAAAAATAAAAAAAAAAAATTTATATATATATATTAGCCGAGCATGGTGGCGCATGCCTGTAGTCCCAGCTACCTGGGAGGCTAAGGCAGGAGGATCGCTTGAGTCCAGGAGTTTGAGGTTTCTGTGAGCTAGGCTGATGCCACGGCACTCTAGCCCAGGCAACAGAGTGAGACTCTGTCTCACACACACACAAAAAATGTCCGACATTGCTTGCATCATTTCAGAACAGGGAAAATAAAAAAAAGTCTGGCATATGTCATATATTCTTTTTTTTTTTTTTTTATTCTTACTCTGTTGCCTGGGCTAGAGTGCCGTGACATCAGCCTAACTCACAGCAACTTCAAACTCCTGGACTCAAGCGATCCTCCTGCCTCAGCCTCCCAAGTAGCTGGGACTACAGGCATGTGCCACCATGCCCGGCTAATTTTTTTCTATATATATTAGTTGGCCAATTAATTTCTTTCTAAATTTAGTAGAGACGGGGTCTTGCTCTTGCTCAAGCTGGTTTCGAACTCCTGACCTTGAGCGATCCTCCTGCCTTGGCCTCCAGAGTGCTGGGGTTTCAGGCGTGAGCCACTGCACCTGGCCATGTCGTATATTTTTAGAACACTTTTTCTGGGCAGATTAATTCTGTGAGGTGATTTTGGGTGTTTTCTTAGTGAAAACAGCTGCACCTGACTTAGAAGGAGGATAGTATATTTTGATTCTAAGTGACTGGAGATGCTAACAGAGTTCAATTCTTTTTTTCTTCTCCAGAATCTCAGTTTATCTCTTCTACTCCCCCCAGTATTATGTTAAATCAGTAGTCCCAGATTTAAAGTTTTTCTCAGGTTTGCAAGCTTATATTTGGAGTTGAGAAAGGGGTCACTGAAATCTTTTGCATTGTCTGTCTTGTCTTTCCTTTTCCTAATGACTGTTGATGAATAGGAAGAAAAAACAAGGTGGCCTCTTGTTATTAATAGAAGGGGAGGAGGAAGAGGATTCCAATGCACAATCTGAAGGGAGTAGCAGTGAGGAGGATGATGAAGATACAGAGCAGGAAAAAGGAATTGGATCAGAGGATGCAAGGAAAAAGAAGGAAGATGAACTCTGGGCCAGCTTCCTCAATGACGTGGGACCAAAATCTAAAGTGCCCCCAACTACACAAGTTAAGGTAAGTTGAAAGATTGAGATGAATGCCTCTCTAGAAATACTCTAAGTTCTCCAGATAGACTCTTTTTTTTTTAAATTTACAAACAGATTTGAAGCTTATAGCAGAAGTCAGACTAGATGCCTTTTGATAGTAACTCTACTAAATGAAAAGCAAAGCATTCCCTGTAGTAGGAAAATAAGCCTTTCTAATCAAATAAATTTCCAGTTGGTCTTTTACTGGCTAGAGATTAAATATTTAAGAACAGCCATAAACAGTATGTTTAGATGGTTTGTTTAGGTTTCATCCTTTGGTGAAACTGATTATACTTCCTCCTTTTTTTCATAGACGGGAGAGGAGACTAAAGAGACAAGTTCAAGTAAATTGGTCAAAGCAGAAGAACTAGAAAAACCCAAGGAAACAGAAAAAGTTAAAATCACCAAAGTATTTGATTTTGCTGGTGAAGAAGTGAGGTAAGGGGATGACCTTCACAAACTTTGAAAACTAGTGTTTTAAAAATGAGATCTTTATATTAATAAATGGTGTTAACTATCCTCATTCCAGCCTATCATAATATTTTTGTAGAAAATTTTGAACTCAAAACTGTGACTCTGTAAATGATCAGGGACCATGAAAAAGGTCTTCTCACATGTGATATAATGTAGTTTTTGAGTTTTATGAAGTGGTCAGCTGGACAGAAGCAAGGACATATAAGAGTTAAGTAATTGGTTCCACTTGCTCATGGCTGTTGTGTGACTTTGGATAAGTCATTTCTCTCCCTATTTTTTTTTTTTTTTTTTTAGATAGGGTCTTGCTCTGTTGCCTGGCTAGAGTGGTGCAATGTCGTTGTCATAGCTTGCTGCAACCTCGAACTCCTGTGTTCAAGCAGTTCCCTCACCTCAGCCTCCTGAGTAGTGGGACTGCAGGCAACTGCCATGACATGTGGCTGACTTTTCTATTTTTTTGGTGGAGTCAAGGTCTCACCCTTGTGTCAGGCCGGTCTCAAACTCCTGGCCTCAAGTGATCCTCCCACCTCAGCCTCCCAAAGTGCTAGGATTACTAGCATGAGCCACCGCACCCAGCCCATTTCTCTCTTTATTACTTTTTTTGACTATGAAATATGAATCCCAGTGAAGACTCTGAAATCAGATAAGAATTGAAATTATAATATTTTTAAAATTGATTCATGAGGTTTGTTTCCTATAGTTTGGGGTCCTCAAACTGCAGCCCTGCGGGCCACATGCGGCCCGCCCGGGACATTTATCTAGCCTGCCAGGTGTTTTTGCTGCTGCTGCCTGTCCTGCTTAGCAGCGGGCTGGTCCCGGGCCCACAGTGCGCATGTGTGGAATGTCCGCCGCACTCTCCAACTGCCCTCCAGTGGTCTGAGGGACAGTGAACTGGCCCCGTTTAAAAAGTTTGAGGACCGCTGGTAGAAAAACAATTAGGGCTTAATGCCAGTTTATCCTTGACCTCTTTAACCTCCTAGCTGTTCTGCGTAAGAGCTACATGCCTGGAATTTCCTCTTCCCCATTTATGTCATTTTTATTATGTGAAACAGCGGGTCTCTAATTTAGAGCTAAATGAGAACAGATGAAATGCTAATCAGTAATTTTATAGGTGGTTACATTTGTTTTCCTTGACAATAATTAATTAGACCTTTCGGATCTCTGAAAATACAGTTTCCCCTACAATATTTATTCTTAAAAATAATATGCTTTTCTACAGTTATTTCAGCTTGTGAAAATACATTTTGGAAGAAAAAATTATCAGTGTGGAGCAAAACTTTTTATTATTATTATTTTTTTTTATTTTAGTGTATTATGGGGGTGCAAGTGTTAAGGTTACTTATATTGCCCATGCCCCCCTCCTCCCTCGAGTAAGAGCTTCAAACATGTCCATCCCCCAAACGTTGCACATCTTACTCGTTGTGGTTGTATACACCCATTCCCTCCTCCCCCCTCCCACCCTCCTGACACCCGATAAATGTTACTCCTATATGTCCACTTAGGTGTTGATCTGTTAATACCAATTTGCTGGTGAGTACATGTGGTGCTGGTTTTTCCATTCGTGAGATACTGCACTTAGTAGAATAGGTTCCAGCTGTATCCAGGAATATACAAGAGGTGCTATATCACCATTGTTTCTAAAACTTTTTATTATTTAAAAAAAAAAACTTGGCCAGGCACAGTAGTGTATGCCTGTAATGCCAGTACTTTGGGAGGCTGAGGCTGGAGGATTGCTTGAGGCCAAGAGTTCAAGACCAGCCTAGGCAACATAGTGAGACCCTATCTCTACAAAAAGTAAGATAAGTTAGCCAGGTATGGTGGCATGGACCTGTATTCACAGCTACTCAGGAGGCTGAGGCAGGAGAATTGCTTGAGCCTAGGAGTTGGAGTCTACAGTGAGCTATAATCACTCCACTGCACTCCAGCCTGGGCAGCAGAGCAAGACCCTGTCTCTCAAAAAAAACCAAAAATTCTTCTCACCTTTTTTTCCTGAAAAATTTCATAGTTACAGAAATGTAAGAATAGTATTACAACAAACACCCATGAGCCTGTCTTCCCTGTTCACCACTGGTTAATGTTTTGTTTCTCTTTCATCACCTATATCTTGGTTTTTCTTTTGCTCTGGCCAAATCCTTTGAGAATTATTATTATGTTATTATAATTATTATACTTGTAGTCATTGTGACACCTCATTCTTAAATACTTAGCATGTCTTTTATGACCAAGGGCTTTCTCCTTCGTAACAGAAGATAACACACATCTGCAGTAAATTTAACATTAGAGCACATTTCTATCTATCGTGAAGGACCCTGATTTAAAATTTTCAGACTATTGCAGACCAATACTTTTGTAAAACACAATAAAAGGAATTACTAGAAAAATAAATTTAAAAGATGTACAAAATTCAAGCCCAGATTTTAAGATTCAACAGATACCCAGCTCACTGTAGCGCCAGAGCATGTGCTTGCACATAACTAGAGCTCCCTGCCCCCTACTGTTGGTCGTTATAACCTCAGGTGATACAGCATTGGCCAAAAAAAAAAAGATTCAACAGACATAAAATGAACCAAAGATAGGAAAAGGGAAAGAATTACATAACTATATAAGCGGTTCCGAGAAAATGCTAGTAAAGGTGATTGACACCGGAAATCATTGTTATACCTTTTTATTGTGTAATCGAAGCAAAACAAAAAACTAAAAATAAAATATCAGTTCTCAAATGTTAAACATCAGACACTTTGAATAAACACTGTTTATTTATATATATATATATATTTTTTTGTTTGTTTTGTTTTGTTTTGTTTTGAGACAGAGTCTCACTCTGTTGCCCTGGCTAGAGTGCCGTGGCGTCAGCCTAGCTCACAGCAACCTCAAACTCCTGGGCTCAAGCGATCCTCCTGCCTCAGCCTCCCGAGTAGCTGGGACTAAAGGCATGCGCCACCATGCCCGGCTAATTTTTTCTATATATTTTTAGTTATCCGGCTAATTTATTTCTATTTTTAGTAGAGATGGGGTCTCGCTCTTGCTCAGGCTCAGGCTGGTCTTGAACTCCTGACCTCTAGCGATCCTTCCGCCTCGGCCTTCCAGAGTGCTAGGATTACAGGTGTGAGCCACCGCAACCATCCCAGTTTTTATTTTTTAAGAGTCCAGGGCTGGGCGCACTAAAAATAGAAAAAATTAGCCGGGCATGGTGGCTCATGCCTGTAGTCCCAACTACTCGGGAGGCTGAGGCAGGAGGATCGCCTGAGTCCAGGAGTTTGAGGTTGCAGTGAGCTAGGCTGACGCCACGGCACTCTAGCCAGGGCAACAGAGTGAGACTCTGTCTCAAAAAAAAAAAGAGTCCAGGCTATTTGTAGTGCATAATGTTCCTCAGTTTGGATCGTTGCATTGTTTCTTCATTATTAGCTTCAGATTAATCAGGTTAGACAAAAATACTCCATTGATGATGCTTCTCATCCATCAAGGGACCCATTATTGATGGTGATAATTTAGACTATGAAAGCAATATCTTCCAGAATTCTGCATTGTAAGGTATCCTTTCTTTGGTAATTAATTATTTTGGAGCTCTATTAAGTAATTAATGTGAATTAGTATAATTTGTTACCAGAAATCATACAGGAAGCTGAGTTGTCCAATAGAGGGTAGCAGAACACTGATGGTAAACCTTCAGTGGCTCAAAAGTCCTATAAAAATAATATAGGAAGTATATTATTAATGTGCCATTAGGAATATAGGTTTAAAATTTTTTAGAACTTTTTCTTGGCTTGAATTTTCCATCTGTCATGTAGAATATCTAATGAAGATTTATTTATAACTTTACCAGTGGCCATACATAGAGAATATGAAAAGCTGGTCAATTGCTCTTGCTATGAGAAATCATTAAATTTCCAATCAAATTAAATTTTGTTTATAAATACTAATATAGTTGTCTGCCACACATTTCGTATTTCATTTTCTAAAGTAAATGGATGGTAATTTTAAATACAGTACTTGATAGGTATTCAGGCATTCTGCTGTTTTCATTTTTTTGTCAGAAGAGGGCAGCACCGTATCTGTATCAAAAACAAAACAGAAATGGAATATGGAAGCACTTTTTCTATAAATTACATATTACACATATTTTGCATTTATATAATCAAATATATAATAATACATAAAATTGAATATTTAATATAAATATATTTGGAAGTAATACATGCTTATTACTTTTAAAAATTATGTTACAGAAATATGTAATACGTGTAACATAACAAGTAAAAGTGCTCTGTAACTCCCTCCCCCTAAAGAAAACACAAATATTTTTAATAGTTGGCATATTGGCAGGATTTTTTTTAACTTAGATTATTTATACTTAAATTTAGGTATTATAAGAAACTCTCTTGTGGAAACTTAGGAGATCTGAATTTTCATTGATGACTAGATACACATTAGCTGTATAGATTTAAGCATATCTTTTAATCTCTTGATGTCATTATTCTGCTTTTTCTTTTTTGTCTTTATATCAAATTTTAAGAGTATTACTACATCTTTAAAAAATGTGAGAAAAAGCTAGTGATGACTGGGAAGAATTTATAAGTATAAGCATAAGGTAGTGTTAGCACAAAGTTAGTCTTTTGGTTTTTCTAACTATGTTTTAGTTGTTAAATTTTGGATTTTTGCTATTTTGGTTTTTTCCCCACTTGAAAAATATATAGCTTATTAACCTTGGGGAATGAGGGAAAATAGTATTTTTTTATCCTTCCGTATCACAGAACCAGCTGAATCAGTTAGCTCAGACTTTCCTAAATGAATCACCTTTAGGAAAAGGCCAGTCACAAAAAGTTTCTGCCCAAAAAAAGACTTTTCAGGAAGTTCTGAGTAAGTGAAAATGATGTTAAAATGGAATTTCTTCTGAGAACACGTGAATTAACTATTGTAAAAAATAGGACTTTTCCTGTCAGTGTTCCCTCTTGTGTGTTAGAGGTGGTCTGTGGCCAGGGAAGAGTGAATAAATGGATATTCATTTAATTCCTCTGTTTTCAGAATGGACTTCACATCTGCCTTTTGTGAGTCTGAAACTTCTGTAGTTTTCATTTCTCCCAAGAGTAATGGGTTCTGCTGGGTTAGGATGGAGTGTAGCCTGTGGTTTAAGGTACTGAAGGGGATCTGGGGCCTTGTTGCTCCTGATGCAAAATTTCAGCTGGTTTCAGCCTGACTTCTCTACCTTCAAAGGTTCCTGGTACCTCAATTTAATGAGCCTTCTAGGGTACTGTAAAACAGATTTGCTTGATTATTATTGGCCATTCCATGTGAGTACAGGGAAGATCAGGGAAAACCAAACCCAGAGCCAATGACTGCTTGTCTATATGCTTTCTACTTTGAGAAAATTTGATTGGAATTGGCATCTGTTTTTGTTACACCTCTTCTCATATCCTTGTGTAGTTTTATCTTTTTTAATTTATTTGCCACTATTTGGTAGGGTTTTAGTAGGAGTTGACAATAAAGCATGTGTTCAGACCATTGTGTATAAGTCTACTTGTTCTTCATTAGCCGTTTCTGGGCTGCCCCAGATTCTACCTAGAGCAAGGAGATTTAAAGGAACTCTTTCTAGTCTAGTGCCCTGGGACTCTCCATAAGCCTGAGATTTAGATGTGGGTTTATTTTGGTTATCTATATAACAGTGTTAAGAAATGACCCCAAAATTTAATGGCTTAAAAAAACAATTGTTTTATTATCATATCTTATAGTTCTAGGTGTGGTTGGGCTCAGCTGGGCAGGTCTTGCTCAGGCTCTCTTATACAGCTCTAGTCAGACATCGGCTAAGTCTGGAGCCATTACTCCCCTGTCTGACACCAGGGCTAGAAAGACTCAAATACCTGGGAGTTGGAACAGGCACCTCAGGCATCTGTCTCTGTGTAGTCTTCCTATCTGGCCTCTCCCATACAGTGGCTTCAGAGTAGCCCAGATTTTTTGTGTGGTAACTGAGAGTTCCAAAGGTACATTCTTAAGAGAATGAGCCAGGTGGAAGCTAAATCACCTTTTATCAGCTAGCCTCAGAAGTTATGTACTGCCGCTTTGACAGAACTCTGTGAGTTGAGGCAGCCACAAAGGGCCACTCATTTTCAAGGGATGGTGACACAGACTCCTCTCTTACTGATGCAGTGTCAGGATTCTGTAAGAACTTGTGGGGATGGGAAATTTGTGGCATCTGTCCTTGGAAAATATTACCTACTTACAGGGTTCTCTATATAGCATTGCTTCTTAATCTCTGGATAGTCTTGAATAAGTCACTTAACCCCGTAGATTTCCATTTTCTTATTCATGAAATGTAATGTGTTGTCAGTCAGCTGTTGCTATAGTAATGCTGTGGGTAGCGCCCATTCCAAACCTCAGTGGTATATAACAATAAGCATTTATTTGTTTATTGTTGCTCATGTGCCTCTCTGGGTGTCTGGGATTCAGCTGATCTAGGCTTGGCTTGGCTCCATGCAGCATGTCAGGCTCTGGTCTGCACCATGTGTCCTTCTGCCATCTTGGACCAGCAACTACTTGAGGCACCTTCTTCTTCTTCTTCTTTTTTTTTTTTTTTTTTTTTTTTTTGAGACAGAGCCTCGCTTTGTTGCCCAGGCTAGAGTGAGTGCCATGGCGTCAGCCTAGCTCACAGCAACCTCAAACTCCTGGGCTCAAGCAATCCTGCTGCCTCAGCCTCTCAAGTAGCTGGGACTACAGGCATGCGCCACCATGCCTGGCTAATTTTTTTTTTTGTATATATATTCGTTGGCCAATTAATTTCTTTCTATTTGTAGTAGAGATGGGGTCTCGCACTTGCTCAGGCTGGTTTTGAACTCCTGACCTCGAGCAATCCACCTGCTTCAGCCTCCCAGAGTGCTAGGATTACAGGCGTGAGCCACCGCGCCCGGCCGAGGCACATTCTTCTTATGACTCAAAGGAACAATTCAAGGGAGCAGGTAGAACAGCACAAGCATGTGTAAGGTTTCTGTTCCTCTCGTGTCAGCCAATATCTCATTGGCCTTTGAAGCAACTCATATACCCAAGCTTAGCATCGGTGGGGTAGGGAAATACCTTCTTCGTTGGTCAACAGAGAAAGAGAGAATATTACTGAATGATATTCTAATCATTTAAGTTTTTCCTCTTATTTTTGAGAGGTCCATTTGGGAGAGTAGAGAGGGACACACATTGAGTCTGGTGTAGAGGACCAGACTTCAGAGGGCCTTGACCGTGTGGTTCAGTAGTTTATATTTGGTTCTCTGAAGAATACTGAGCCATCACAGTGTGAGCAGGGGAGTAACAGTTTATTTTAAAATGCTGCCTTTCAAAATTAACTTATCAGTCTTTCCCAGTGAAGATTCTTAATACAAAATCTCCCAAACTCTTATTCTGTGCCACTTGTATACGTGACACAGTGGTAAGTGGAGAAACAAGATGAGTTTAAGATGACTCAAAGAATATTTGTCCTAGAAGGAGGGCCAGAAAGTGGATAGAATTACATTCCTTCAAGATGGAATTTATAGGCCAGGCGCAGTGGTTCACGCCTGTAATCCTAGCACTCTGGGAGGTTGAGACAGGTGGATCGCTCTAGGTCAGGAGTTCGAAACCAGCCTGAGCAAAAGCAAGAACCTGTCTCTACTAAAAATAGAAAGAAATTAATTGGCCAACTAAAAATATATAGAAAAAATTAGCCAGGCATAGTGGCACATGCCTGTAGTCCCAGCTACTCGGTAGGTTGAGGCAGAAGGATTGCTGGAGTTTGAAGTTTGAAGTTGCTGTGAGCTAGGCTGAAGCCTAAGCATTCTAGCCTGGGCAGCAGAGTGAGACTCTGCCTCAAAAAAAAAAAAAAAAAGATAGAATTTATAGGATTTACCTGTCATTATTCTTGGCCAATCTTTTTCTGGATGACCTGTTTGAACACTCATAATACCGTGACCAGAACCTTAGATCCTCCTACTGTTAGAATTTAAACAACATTCCTCAGATTTTTTTGTTGACCTGGCAAGCCTAGGCAGGCATTGGGCATTTCTCCTCCTCTCTTTATCTGAAATTTCAGGGACCATAAATATCTTTATTTCATCCTTTAGGACTCAGTTTTAATTAGGGTAATTCTTTCAGATTTGAAATTAGACAGGATTCTTGGTCATGTTGCTTTCTTCCATTCCCAAATTAGTGTTAATTTAGCCAGTTTTAAGAGATTCTGTTTCATCTTGGAGTTATTCTAGGTATAGAACAGGAGCCTTCTGTAGAGTATTTTTCAGTTGTTCGTACCATTGCTTTTCTCCTCGAGATAATGCCAGTGTTTTTCTCCCCAAATTTCATTTCCCCATCTCAATTTTTATGGGCCTTTAAGTCCGATTCCTAATCTATGTATGAGGTATAGTGTGAGGGCCTTTTTCAGCCTTCACTTCAGTAACCCACTGTGGACTGAGATTCAGCAGTAACTGCTAGGGTGTGTTTCATGCTGACTCATGGGGAGGATTTTAGGGAGATAAAATTTATATACATTTTGTTTCATTTGTTCAATGTCTTTATGTAAAATTATTGTAATAAACTTTAATCTTAAAAGCACAGCAGCCAGAATTTATTGAAAGCTCAGAGAACATTTTCCTTTCAAAGGTAAATGTCTTAGAGTTTGTTTCTCCCTCTTTAGTCCTCTTGTAAACTTGATGTCTCTTTCCTTGGCACAGGGTGACTAAGGAAGTGGATGCTACATCTAAAGAAGCCAAATCCTTCCTCAAACAAAATGAGAAAGAAAAACCACAGGCCAGTGTCCCTTCAGCTCTGCCATCCCTCCCTGCTGGGTCAGGGTGAGTATTTGAATCTCAGCCTTAAGTATACTTGGTATGTTGGAAAAGCTATTTTCAGTGCGTGGACCTGCTTTGGCTGCAGCTCCCATGACTCCTTCCCTGAGACAGGGAATTATGCTGCTGCTCTGACTTTGCTGAAATGTCTACCAAATGGAAGGTGCAAAGGAAAATTAGCCATAGTTTTCTCGTTTGATTCCAGTCTGGAAAAAGTCCTGGTTGACAGTGTTGACCACAGAGCTGAACTTCTAAATTTTACATTTAAAAATAATCGTTTTTGAATGAAAATATCAGCAGTTCATCAGAACTTTTAATAAAGATTTGGGTTGAGGACTTACTCCCATTCCCCATGACCTCAAAGTAACATAAAAAGGTCAAAGGTGATTTACAGATAATTTTCTTAATATTTTTGTCAGGCACTTAATAGTTTTTTTCCCTTCCTATTTTTCACATTACTTAAGTTGTTTTCAGCTAAAGACTAGAATTCTTTCTCTTTGGAAGAGGTAAAAATTCCTTTCTTCTTAAATGTAAGAAGTAAAGCATCACTATACATAAAAGAAGCCTAAGTTTGTAGCCCACAGGAAAGTGAACAGACTCCATCCTGTGGGTAGCCCTGAGCACCCAGCTGACTGGTTGAGAAGTTCTGTATTATTCTTATCCCCTTGTTCTTTGTTTGGGGTACAACAAATCTCCTAAACTGGCTTTTCTGACCCTTAGTCAGAGATTATCCCTGTTCAGTTTCATTGCTATGAACAGTAAAGTTTTGTCTGTTTTACATTTTTTTAAAAAGCCTTGATTTTCCTGTCAGTGTGTGAGTGTCCTCACCTTTGCAGCCCTGGCTCTAAACAATACTGTTACGCTGGTGTACTCTATTGGTTGCGTTTACCTAGAAGCAGACCCTGAGACAAAGGTTTTAGTGCAAGTCACTTATGTGAGAGGTGATTCCAGGAAGCCCAAATAGGAAGGCAAAAGGGAGGAAGGAAGCCGATAAAGGGTAAATTATTAAGCAGGTAACTGCTAGTGATAGCTGGCACTCAGTCCTGCTAGGGAACTCAGGGAGACTGGGAAGAGCACAGCAAGGGGTGATGAGGTTGAGATGTTTATCCTCCAGCAGTCAGCACTCGTCTGACATTGGCTTCCACACATTCCCTGCCCTCCATCCTCAGGCTGTGAGCTGCAGGTGCTTGCAATGAGATGTTCCTCTTAGCATGTGTCATGGCAGTGAATCCCAGGAGATGTGGACAGGGCTATATTTGCATCTGCTATATCTTTATCTTCTTCAGATTGAGGGTACTTCTCTTCCAGTGAAGCTAGCAGGTGGCAGAAGTCATGTAGTAGTTACACAGAAACCTAAGAAGGAAAAGGATATGACTTCTTGCCACCACTATGGAAATGACATAAAAGCAGATGAAGAAGAAGCAGAGCTTTGTGGTAATATGAACAGATTTCTCCAGATGTGGCTCTGTTAATACTCTAGACCACCACTTTTCAAGCTGTGGTTTGCAATCATCAGTTAAAAGAAAACATCACAATATATTCCATGTAGTAAGAGTAAATATTGTTTCATAAATTTTGTTTGGTTTTATTTATTTATTTACTTATTTTTGAGAACACGGTCTTGCTCTGTTACCCAGAGCTGGAATACAGTGGTGTAATTATAGCTCACTGTAGCCTCAAACTCCTGGACTCAAGCAATCCTCTTGCCTCAGCCTCCCAGGTAGCTAGGACTACAGGCACATGCCACCACACCTGGCTAATTTTTTTATTTTTTGTAGAGATGAAGTCTCACTAGGTTGCTCAGGCTGTTTCAAATTCCTGGCCTCAAGGAATCCTCCCATCTCAGCCTCCCAAACTGTTAGGATTATAGGCGTGGAGCCACCATGCTGGCCTGTTTCATAAAATTTTTATTTTACTTATATCCTGGGTGACAAAATAAACCGTATTTCTAGTGAGGGTTATACATACATACTGTGGTTTTCTATTTTACATTGTTGTATATAGCATGTATCATTTTACAAAACATTTTGACCCACTGAATTGATTTCACGATCTACTACAACCTGAATTTGACTAATACTGCTGTAGACTATTCTAGGCTGTATGGAATTAGCCTTCAGCAGGCTATTAGGTGAATTGCCATGTTTTTATTTGGTATTATTAAACAGTGTTTCTTGAATTTATTAAAAGTATTACTGTGGGCTGGGCACTGTCTCAGGCCTGTAATCCTAGCACTCTGGGAGGCTGAGAGGATCGTTTGAGCTCAGAATTTCCAGACCAGCCTGAACAAGAACACGACCCTGTCTCTACTGAAAAAATAGAAATTGGCTGGACAACTTAAAAATTGAGTTGATATATAGAAAAAATTACACAGGCATGGTGGCACATGCCTGTAGTCCTGGCTTCTTGGGAGACTGAGGCAGGAGGATCACCTAAGCCCAGGAGTTTGAGGTTGCTGTGAGCTAGGCTGATGCCACGGCACTCTAGCCTGGGCAACAGAGTAAGATTCTGTCTCAAAAAAAAAAAAAAGTATCATCGTGGAAGTTATTGCTGAATATAAATACCAGATGGAAATAAAGGCAAAGAAGCTCTTCTACCTGAGGTTTCTAGCATGGTTAATTTCCACTAGCACATTTACTTCCACCTTCCTTGGATATTTCTTCTTTAAATAATCCCTATTAGGTCGGGCATGGTGGCTCACGCCTGTAATCCTAGCACTCTGGGAGGCCGAGGTGGGAAGATCCCTCAAGGTCAGGAGTTTGAAACCAGCCTGAGCAAGAGCGAGACCTGTCTCTACTATAAATAGAAAGAAATTAATTGGCCATACTAATATATATAGAAAAGATTAGCTGGGCATGGTGGTGCATGCCTGTATTCCCAGCTACTCGGGAGACTGAGGCAGAAGAATTGCTTGAGCCCAGGAGATTGAGGTTGCTGTGAGCTAGGCTGACGCCATGGCACTCAGTCTAGCCTGGGTAACAAAGTGAGACTGTCTCAAAAAAAAAATTAATAATAATCCCTATTGATGTTTAGAAACTGTATGTTTCAGAAAATACTCTCTGTTACTGAATTATAAAAATAATTAGAGGGGGGAGAACTGACAACTTAAGAAAGCTCATTTAAAAAGCTAAGTCACTCATGGAAATCTCTCTGCTTACTATATCCATGCCCTTCTTTCTTAGAGCTTATAGCCTTTCTAGAATAAGAAGTCTGCTGAGATGATATCTGTATTAGGGATACCCAGCAGAAACAGATGGCATCCTCAAATTAGGATACCTTGAGGAGAATTTAATAACTCACAAAGTGATGGAAAACCACAGGGATGGGAATAGTGCAACGTCCCTGGGGCTAGTAATAATGAGAACTCCATTACCACTCCTAGGCCTGCAGGGGTAAGAGGGGGCAGTTGGTGGCAGTGGACAGCAGAGGGTTGTGTGAAATGGACCTCCTGACAGGAGTGAGCCCTTCAGTTGAGCGATTGACCCCCTCCCTCCAATTTCTTGTCAGGGCACTCCATTATCCACTGGGGCTTATTAAAGAAAAAATTATTCTGATGCTTTTTAAAACAGTGAGGAAGACTTTATTCAAGGCTATTGCGATAGGTGTCAAGATTCTCTGTAGGGGAGAAAGAGGGAGCTCAACTCCAAATACAACAAAGACAGCTGTAGATTTATAGCAGAATGGGGGTGGGGTGTCAGTGGATGGAAAATTCCTAAGAGGAGACATCAAAGGTAGGGGGATTCTTGCTAAACCAACTAAATAGGATTCTCATTCTCGCTAAAGGGAGGCTAGGGCGTTCAAACATCAAGGGTAGGGGGTTCTCTCTAAACTGACTTAGGATTCTTGCTAAAATAGGGCTAGCAGGCCTAGCAAGGACAGGGCCAGTGTCAAAGCTTGGTTGAGAAGAGGGCTCAGAGGAGTCTGACTAAAGTTTATTTTAAGGAGAGTCTTCATCAGGCTGTGTATACAGGGCAGCTCCTGGAGCAGAGACCAACATAGAGAAGGGTGTAGAGGGAGGGGCCAACCAGGAGCTGTTCCCAGGAGTTCTTAAAGTGAAATATTTTTCAGTAGATTAGTGAACTGCTGACTCCCGTATAAAGGGGATAAAGTGACCAAAATCAGTTTTTTGAAAGCTAAAATGGAATATAACCAGATTACAAGGATATGTCTGCCAAGTGTTTGAGTAAAAAGTCCCTAGGCTTGTTATGAAAATGTACGCATTTAATTATGATACAGTGTAACTTGAATTTCTTAATAAATCCACAGTGTCCTTCCAGGTTGGTGTGCTCATTTTTCTGAAATGCATCTCAAAAAAGTTCACAATTATAATTGTGCTTGGGAAAAGACAGGGCTAAAAGGAATTCAGCTGATCCGAGTTGGCTGAGTGGGCACATTTTATCAGTGCAAACATTAGTATCTGCTGCAGATTCCACATGCAGGGTATAGAAAGTCTTTTCAAGGGAAGAATTTACTGGAATAATCTAACATATTAAAATTATCTTAATGCAGTAAAAATGTTTTCCCACAGACTTTTTTTCATTTTGGGAGCTGCTTCAGTTTATAGAAATTCTCCAGTAGAAGCACTTAATTTGTTTATTTTCCTTTTCTCTAAACAGATTTAAGCGATACAGGAAAACCAGAGCAGGAGAATAAAACATCCTGTCCCACATCTTTTGCTAAGATAAGCACAGATTCAGAAATAAGAACAGATTTAGAGGAGCAAATGTTTGTAACTGAAAATGCATTTCCTCCACATGTTTAAAATAGCACACTGCTTAGGCTATAAAAAGCCGAAGTTTATGTTTTGGGAATGGAGTAAGCCCAATTTTAATTAGAGGCAGGAATCAGACTACAAAAAGTACTCTCTTTACATATGGTAGTAAAAAGCACAGAGTTTAATGTGTCTCAATTCCTATGGTCTTGTCATTCCAAGCCCTTGATCCAACTTTTCCTTCAGCCTTCAGTCCTCACTGCCAATACCGTTAGCTGTTTGTATCCAGCTGGCTGTGCTTCAGCCCCACACTGCCTACTTGCAACCCAGCATCTACTACTGGTACTTTATTCCTACAGTGTGCTACCATTAGTCTCATTAGAATTTATATCCGGCCAGGTACAGTGACTCAGGCTCATAATCCTAACACTTGGGGAGGCTGAGGCAGGAGGCTCACTTGAGGCCAGGAGTTTTGAGAGCAGCTTGGATAACATAGTGAGACCCTGTCTCTGCAAAAAAATTAGCTGTGTGTGGTGGTGCATTCCTGTAGTCCTAACCACTTGGCAGGCTGAGGCAGGAGGACCACTTGAGCCTAGCAGTTGAAGGTTGCAGCAAACTAGGATTGTCCCACTGCACTCCAGCCTGGGAGACTGAGTGAGGCCCTGTCGCTAAAAGAAGAAACTTATAGTCTCATCCATAGGTATTGACTTGTTTAATTGAGCATCTCTTGTTCAGCTCTTCCTTATAGACTGGGATATGACTGTTCCCTCACTTTTCCTTTGTAAGCCTTTTCTCCATTTCCATGACTATGCCTGGTTTTCTATACCATATTTCCATCTCCTTCCTATCTCATGAAATTGAGGGGGCTAGCATATTTTAAAAAATGAGTTCCAGGTGTATTTGTAAATTGGTATCTGTGAATGGCAACAGTGAAACTGGACAACTTATGGTCAGTCAACCAGGGAATAATGGCTATTGCTGTTTCTGTACAGTAATCAACTCTTACAGAGGTCTGAATCATACATTATGGGCAGCTTATGTGTTATTAGGGGAACCTGGTAGGAGATATCCTTGACCAACTTGTGTTAAGTGCATTTCTTCTGGTAGCCATTTGTTCCTGCTTAGGACTAGCTAGAGATAGCTTCTAGGAGGGTATTTCAGGAGCTAGTGATGACTGTGGAAATGAATGATTTGGGCAGCTTTTGTGGTACTGCTGTTGTCTTACATATCAGTTCCAGAATGATATACTTGATGTTGGAGCAAGAATATCCTATACCGACTTTCACCTTCATTTTCTTCAGTGGATTCCTAATACCCTGCTTCATTTGGTTTTAACTTATTACTGTTTTTAAAATATACCTCTACAGGTATTACAGGTACAAAGTAAATAGATTTGAATTAAAGAAGGAAAATAATTCTTAAAAGATTTCCTCATGAATAGTTGAAATATTTTTAATCTCTTAAAGGTAATTTCATTCACATGCTTGATTCAAAGATACTGTTCCAGGCCAAGCTAGTAACTGAGAGGAGTATGGCTAGAGAGACTAGTAACATTCTTGGCAAGGAAGGGGAGATTGTTGACATTTGAATTAGCTCCTGCTAGTGTGAGCATCTTAATGAGATTCCAAACATAGAAAAGCTTTCAAAATGAGAACTTCATTCATTTGTGGTCACCAGGATGGAGTACCTCTGTCAGTTTGGATTGAATACCTACAGCAAATACTGTGAATCCAGGAAATATTCCTAGTGGTTTTCAAGGTGGCCCAGAGTTAAACAAATTCTAGTTTTCCTAGAAAATTCTATGAAAATATAAACTTCACTACACACAGCAGCCTCTTTTCTCTGCTCTTAGCCTTGAATTATAGTGCCAACCAGTTTCAAAAATCTGTGCTTTCTCCCTGGGAGGCCGAGGTGGGCGGATCATTTGAGCTCAGGAGTTTGAGACCAGCCTGAGCAAGAGCGAGACCCCATCTCTACTATAAATTGAAAGAAATTAATTGGCCAACTAATATATATAGAAAAAAATTAGCCGGGCATGGTGGCACATGCCTGTAGTCCCAGCTACTTGGGAGGCTGAGGCAGCAGGATAACTTGAGCCCAGGAGTTTGAGGTTGCTGTGAGCTAGGCTGACGCCACGGCACTCACTCTAGCCTGGGCAATAAAGTGAGACTCTGTCTCTAAAAAAAAAAAAAAAAATCTGTGCTTTTTCGAGTGTCAGGCAGGTAGGGGGGAAGGGATGGGGATATACATACATAATGAGTGTGATGCACACCAACTGGGGGATGGACACGCTTGAAGCTCTGACTCGAGGGGGAGCAAGGGCAATACGTAAACTTAACATTTGTACCCCCACAGCATGCTGGAAAAAAATAAAATTAAATTAAAAAGAAAAAAAAGTCTATGCTTTGAGAGCCACATATCTATCTGTGTTATAAACTTTAAAAATTTTAACTTGTTTTGTTCCTATACCCCTGGTCATGCTGAATTTCCCTTGGTGTGAAAAATGAGTTAAGTGCTTTAGTTGCTTCTTGGGTATATAGGGAAGAATAGAATAGGTACCTGATGCGTAACAGTCATAACGTTTACTCAGTATAATAGAAATTGATTTGGGAACAAGGATTTGACCTTTGTTTAAGGAGAAAATTATGATGCTCTAGGAACGAAGTGAAAATACTTTGATTTAACTTTATAACAGCAATTTATTATTACTTCATGGGCTTGAACTTCTTTTACTGTACGTTAGAGGGCAGAATTTCTCCTGAAAAGACAGCTTTTCTTTGGCAAGCTCCCAGGAACTTGAAGCATTCTTAAGATTGGGGATATGAGTTCTATACATTTTTCTTTGCCTAATTAGATTAGTTTCTTGGTATGAGATTTCTGTGCACTCTGCAGTTTCTACATTTTTCTTGTATTAGAATTTGTTTTGTTTTCAACTCTACCATTGTGCTTAGAAAGTGAAAGATGATTTTTCTTCTCTCATTTTTGCATCTTTTTCCTTGAAATGCAAAAATCTTTTTTATTGTTTTGGGGTTTTTAAAATTACAAATAAAGTAAAAATGGCCTCTAGTTTCACCACTTAAATTTTTTCAGAAAGAAGGTAGTGAAAGTTTCTTTCTTCCTGCCCAATCCTTTATTCCCATCCCCAAAGGCTGATAGTTATTAACTGATTGTCAGGTTCTTGCACATCCTTCCCTGTGCTATGTTAATATATTGTGTTCATATATACACTTAAGACAAAAATGGATTTAAATGGATTCACAGTGTCTGTGTTGGCCTGCAATTTATATTTTTACTTAATAGTCTATCTTAGGCATCTTCCAGGGTAAGTATAAACATCTGTATTTTTTATGCCTGCATGGTACTCCATTTTGTGAATATTCCATGATTTGAGTAACCATTCTTTTTTTTTTTTTGAGACAGAGTCTCACTCTGTTGCCTGGGCTAGAGTGCCGTGGCGTCAGCCTAGCTCACAGCAACGTCAAACTCCTGGGCTCAGGCGATCCTCCTGCCTCAGCCTCCCAAGTAGCTGGGACTACAGGCATATGCCACCATGCCCAGCTAATTTTTATATATATTTTTAGTTGGCCAATTAATTTCTTTCTATCTTTTAGTAGAGATGGGGTCTTGCTCTTGCTCAGGCTGGTTTCGAACTCCTGACCTTGAGGGATCCTCCCGCCTCGGCCTCCCAGAGTGCTAGAATTACAGGCGTGAGCCACCACCCCTGGCAGAGTAACCATTTGCTTATTTTTTTTTTTTTTTTTTTTTTTTTTTTTTGAGACAGAGTCTCGCTCTGTCAACCAGACTTGAGTGCCGTGGCATCAGCCTAGCTCACAGCAACCTCAAACTCCTGGGCTCAAGCAGTCCTGCTGCCTCAGCCTCCCAAGTAGCTGGGACTACAGGCATGTGCCACCATGCCCGGCAAATTTTTTCTATATATATTAGTTGGCCAATTAATTTCTTTCTATTTATAGTAGAGACGGGGTCTCGCTCTTGCTCAGGTTGGTCTCGAACTCCTGAGCTCAAACGATCCGCCCACCTCGGCCTCCCAAGGAGCTAGGATTACAGGCTTGAGCCACCGCGCCCGGCCACCGTTCGCTTATTGATGAACACTTAGTTTTCCAAATTTTACAGTTATGAATAATTCTGCGATAATCTTTACACATACATTTTTTTATGTTCTGGAGGATTCTTAGAAGTGAGATTGCTGAGTCATTGAGTATGTGCATCTTAAATTCTAATAGATGCTGCTAAATAAGTGATACCAATTTTAATTCATGTCAGTATTATGTGAGAGGACCCATTTCTGCACATTATTAGCAGTACATTTTCATCAGAGTTTTCTCCATGATCATTAACTGGATCTTCATAACCTGATGGTTTGAGTTGCAGCTTAAAATTTCCCTTAAAATTTTCAAAATCTTTACCCAAACTGGACTTTTTATCAAGTTAATGTTACATTTTTGTGCATTTGTCAAATGTTATAGAACGAATAAATCAAAGTTTGCATATTACCTCTGGGTAGTCTCCATACTATTTCAAATCATCAAAGTTAATTAATTCCAACTATTTAAGAGTTCAGCCATTATGTTACACAAAATAAGCTAAGCACAGAAAGACAAATATCACATGATTGCACTAATATGTGGGAGCTAAAAATGTGGATCCCGTGAAGATAGTAGATTGGTGGTGGTTATCAGAGGCCAAGAAGGAGAGGAGGGATGAAGTAGGGGGGAATATAAATGTACTTGTTATCACTGAGCTCTACACTTAAAAATGCTAAAGATGGTAAATTATATATTTTTAAACTCAATTAAAAAAAGTTCAAGTGAAAAATCTGGATTTTATAAACACTGAGAGAAATTGTGAGCCAATTTAGAGACTGTATATTATTGATCCTTTGAAAATGTTGTGTGTTGCTTCTCTCTTAGGTCCTTTGTGTTAGAAATTATTATTCCAGAATGTTTTAATGTCAGTGAAGAATGTCATTCATCCTAAGCATAGCAACCAGTGATTCTTATGTTCTGATCAAGGTTCCGATAAAGGCAACTTGCTACCATTTCATGGATGTTTATGATTATACAGAAAGATTCATATTAGATAAATATTTTAATTTGGTTTAGGGGGTTTTTGTTTTGGGAGTGGCTGAGCAGCTGTGTTCTAATTATTTTAGTCAGGGATTGAAAATCAGGCTGTTCTAAAGTCCAGCACTTACTAAATTCAGCTACTTAGCCCTGGATTCTTGCCGAAACCCTGTTACTCAAGGGAACTTAGGATAAATTTAAGCTGAAATAATTTAAAACTAGGCTAATGTTTCCATATCATTGAGAAAATGGAAGATTATAAACAAACATTCATCTTTAAACCTAGTAATTCTGGATGCTTAAGACCATAAAAACACAGCCTTTGGATTATGAGCCATGTTCTTGAATTTGAAATGTGGTACAATTTCAATCATTGCTAATTTGATGATGAACAGGAAAAACTTGCACTTTGCATTGGCTTCTGCTTTAAAATGAGATTCTGAAGTCCTGGCTGCTTGTGAGATGATAGGCTTGTAGGAGGTGGAAACAAAAGAAGAATTTTTCCACGATCTGGTAGAGTGTGAGATGACTTGTTTGGACCAAAGTGAGAATTAGAAAGATCCAAGGAATACCATGTACAAAATGCTCTTGATCTTGATCTCTTATGTAGTGTAACTAGCTTCAAAGCAAAGATTGGAGAAAAAGTTTGCTTTAGAACAGTAACCACAAGTATCATGTCTGTTTCCCAGGCATGTTTCTGTGTTATGCTGTGGGTTAGCTAAATCCAAGTTTTTGATACCATTTCAGAAAGTCATTCCGATTTAGCCTGTGTTGGACCAGTATGACTTCGATTTCTCAGTCTTGATGTGGTGAAGCCAGCTTTCCTATTGGGCTAACTTGGGTCAGCTGTGTGTTTACAGAATCCTGCAAGCCTAAGCCAAACAGAATTTCAGCTGTGTGAAGGCTTATATTATGACGTATCTATCTTTATAAAACTAGAATATTTTTTTAAAATACTTCCCTTTGAAGTAGGACTTTTAACATCATAATGAAAACAAAGGATCAGTGTTTCCCAGGCATAGGAGGAAAGGTCTTTGACAAAGGTTTTTATTTTCTTTACATTGTATCGATCACTTAGGAAATTAGTTGACAATGGAAATAGGGACACAACTCCTCTCTACTAATATAGTATGTCATCTCATTATGATAAACTGTCTCAGGATATGCCTTCATGATAAGACTGGTATGCTTCTAAGCTTTCTATTGCTATCTTTTCTATATTTGTTTATGGTTTTCCCAAGATTCACAGGCTTCTTTATGCATCTAATAATATCATCTACTCCTTACAGCTTTAACCATCTCTACTTTACTGATGGTTCTCTCTCCACTCTGACCTTTCAGAGCTTTTTGAAAGCTTTCTGAAAAACTGCCTTTTTCCTGAGCTCCAGACTCATATTCTCACTGCTCCCTAGAAATTTATTCTGAATTCCCTGTGCTCCACAATTCGTCTGATATTCAACTTATTTTCTCTAAAATCTCCCATGTTACAGAACCGAGGTAACCAAGCCTGTGAAGTTAAGTAGCTTGCCAAAGAGAGCAAGCCTGGACTAGACTCTGAGGCTTCTTTCCAAATTATCATCTGCTGGGCCAAACTGCTGATTTCAGGAGGTGGGGGGGGAGCATGGAGGAGGAATGTACCACCACTATTTCCTCAATCCCTTGGTCCCTGACCTCAGTGTCATCTTTAGTTCTTCCCTTTCTTTTTTCTGCCCCCTACCCACAACTGACCAATCCAGTAAGTCTTTAATTCTACCTTCAGAATGTCTCTTAAGTATTCATTCACCCATACCCCATTTCATCTTCACTACCTATACTTTTTTTCTGGGCTGTACATGCTGAAGCATCTGTCTCTATGTAGTCAGAATATTTTCTAAAGTCTTTTGAAAGGCTTGGACTGTTGTAATCATTTCTTAAGTTCACTTAAAAGCCTGTAGGCACTCTTCCTCTCTCTACTCTACATGCCACTGCTGGGGTAATTTGACAGAGATTCAGCCTAAATCATGTCACATGCTCAAAAATTTTATTTTCATTGTTTACTATTAAGGTCAAAGTCTTTAGCTTGATAATAGAGAACTCTATAGTTTCTCTGGTCAACTTCAAACACTTTTTTCTACGTTTCTCTATTTGATATCAAGAAAGGACTCTCTGACCTATATTCTCCTCTCTCAGCTTTGTTTAAGCTGTTCTCTCCTTTCCCCTGGTTGACTCATCTCTCCTCATCTGTAGGAATCCTGCCCATTCTTTAATCCTGGGCTCTGTTCTTCCACAGTTTTCTTTGGTACATTGTGTCAGGTACATCCCTTCTCTTTATACTCCTGTTTCATCAGTGGCCTGTTAAATATTTGACTGAAGTATAGTTATTTTAGTCATTTTTATTCATGTCTTACAAAGAGTAAAAGTTCTTTTGAGACCTCATTGTCTTTGGATTTCTGCAGTTTCTTTCTTTCTTTTTTTTTTATTATTTTAGCATATTATGGGGGTATAAGTGTTAAGGTTACATATATTGCCCATGTCCCCCTCCCCCCTCAAGTAAGAGCTTCAAGCGTGTCCATACCCCAAACGTTGCACATCTTATTCATTGTGGTTGTATATACCCATCTCCTCTTCCCCCCTCCACCCTCCCTACACTTGATAAATGTTACTCCTATATGTCCGCTTAGGTGTTGATCCATTAATACCAATTTGCTGGTGAGTACATGTGGTGCTGGTTTTTCCATTCTTGAGATACTTAGTAGAATGGGTTCCAGCTGTATCCAGGAATATTCAAGAGGTGCTGTATCACCATTGTTTCTTAAAGCTGAGTAGTATTCCATGGTATACGTATACCACATTTTATTAATCCAGTCATGAATTGATGGGCACTTGCCTTTTTTCCACAGCTTTGCAATTGTGAATTGTGCTGCTATAAACATTCGAGTGCAGGTGTCTTTTTCATAAAGTGACTTTTGATCTTTTGGATAGATGCCCAGTAGTGGAATTGCTAGATCAAATGGTAGATCTACTTGTATCGCTTTGAGGTATCTCCATATTGCTTTCCACAGAGGTTGAAGCAGTTTACAGTCCCACTAGCAGTGTAGGAGTGTTCCTCTCTCTCCGCATCCACGCCAGCATTTGTTGTTTGGGGACTTTTTGATAAAGGCCGTTCTCACTGGAGTTAAGTGATATCTCATAGTGGTTTTGATTTGCATTTCCCTGATGATTAGAGATGTTGAACATTTTTTCATATGTTTGTTGGCCATTATTCTGTCTTCTTTTGAGAAGTTTCTCTTCATATCCTTTGCCCCTTTTTTGATAGGGTTGTTTGATTTTTTCTTGCTGATTTTCCTGAGTTCTAAATAGATTCTAGTTATCAGCCCTTTATCGGATATGTAGCTTGCAAAAATTTTCTCCCATTCTGTGGGTTGTCTGTTTGCTCTCTTGACAGTTTCTTTGGCTGTCCAGAAGCTTTTTAATTTGATCAGGTCCCATTTGTTTATTTTTGTTGCTGTTGTGATTGCCTTTGGGGTATTCTTCATAAATTCTTTGCCTAAGCCTATGTCTAGAAGAGTTTTTCCAGTATTTTCCTCTAGAATTCTAATAGTTTCACACTTAAGGTTCAAGTCTGTTACCCAGCGTGAGTTGATTTTTGTGAGAGGTGAAAGGTGTGGGTCTTGTTTCAGTCTTCTACATGTGGCTATCCAGTTTCCCCAGCACCATTTATTGAATGATTCTTTTCCCCAGTGCATGTTTTTGTCTGCTTTGTCAAAGATTAGTTGGCTGTATGAGGATGGTTTTATATCTGGGTTCTCTGTTCTGTTCCACTGGTCAATGTCCCTGTTCTTGTGCCAGTAAAAAGCTGTTTTAATGACTACAGCCTTGTAGTATAGTTTGAAGTCTGGTAAATTGATACCTCCTATTTTGTTTTTATTGCCTAGGATTGCTTTTGCTATACGGGGTCTTCTCTGGTTCCATCCGAAGCATAAAATTATTTTTTCTATATCTGCGAGAAATGATGATGGTATTTTGATAGGGATTGCGTTGACTCTGTAGATCACTTTGGGTAGTATAGACATTTTAATAATGTTGATTCTGCCGACTCATGAGCAAGATATATTCTTCCATCTGTTTACATCCTGTGCTATTTCCTTTTTTTTTTTAAGAGTCCAGCGGCTTTTATTAGGTTTGTCTCCTATGTCATGCATTCATAGGGAATAGATTCTGGCAGCTCAAGGTCCTTTCTTTGCTTCTCACAGGTGTGCTGTGCCTATTATGCCATGAATTCATAGGGATCAGCTCCCAGTGAATAAAGTTTTTCATTTTAGAAATTCTATTTGGTTTCTTTTCAAATATGCCTATTCTTGAATTTTCCATAGGATCATATTCTCATGGTTTTAAGAATTTCTTTTATATTTATAATCATTTATAATTAATATTTCTATCTGATAGTTCTTTTGGGTTTTTTTTGTTTTTTGTTTTTGTTTTTGTTTTTTTTGAGACAGAGTCTCGCTTTGTTGCCCAGGCTAGGGTGTGTGCCATGGCTTCAGCCTAACTCACAGCAACCTCAAACTCCTGGGTAGCCTCAGCCTCCCGAGTAGCTGGGACTACAGGCATGCGTCACCATGCCTGGCTAGTTTTTTCTATATATATTAGTTGCCCAATTAATTTGTTTCTATTTATAGTAGAGACAGGGTCTCGTTCTTGCTCAGGCTGGTTTCAAACTCCTGACCTTGAGGGATCCTCCTGCCTTGGCCTCCCAGAGTGCTAATATTACAGGCGTGAGCTACCGCCCCGCCTTGTTTTTTGTTTTTTTGAGACGGAGTCTCACTCTGTTGCCTGGGCTAGAATGCTATGGCGTTAGCCTAGCTCACAGCAACTCCTGGGGTCAAGCGATCCTCCTGCCTTAGCCTCCTGAGTAGCTGGACTACAGGCATGCTCCACCATGCCCAGCTAATTTTATATATATATATATATTAATTGTTCAGCTAATTTCTTTCTATTTTTTTTAGTAGAGAAGGGGTCTCGCTCTTGCTCAGGCTGGTCTTGAACTCCTGAAGGAGCTCAAGCAATACTCCCGCCCGGGCCTCCCAGAGTGTTAGGATTACAGGTGTGAGCCACCACGCCCAGCCTCTGATGGTTCTTTTATCAGAAGTTCTTGGGTTCTAAAGCTGCTCTTGATTTATTGACTCTTATGGTAGTTTTTTCCTTTTGTATTTTTTACACTTTAGAAAGGTTTTTATCTGTGGGGTAATCTTATATGACCTGGTGTTAAGTTGTGTATTTCGAAAGTGAGGATAAATTTGCTTCTTCTAAATGCCCTAGCTTGGGCCAACTTTTATGGTAATTTCTTGGTTTGGAGTTCCTAGAACATTCAGATACTATCATTGAAATTATAATTTTGAAACCTAAATCCATGTGAGTTGCAGGCCCACGGTTTCAATTCCCAGGAGAGACTTTTTTCTATCCCCAAAAACCTAAGCAGAGATGAACTTTCTTGTTTGCTCTCTAGACTGTCAAGTGAATTTAGGCCTAGGGTTCCAATTTTCAGGAGAGACTTTTTCCATTCTCTGACAACCTAAGCAGAGATAAGCTTTCTTGTGTGCTCTCTAGGCCGTTAAATGTTTTTTTTCCTTACTCCATCTTTTCATTGAGGATGCAGAGAGTTTCCACTTTAATCAAGGTCTTAGTTCTAATTCTCTACCTTCTATAATCCCAAGGCCTGTTACATGGCAAACAAAACCCAGACCTGGAGGTTATTGAAACTGTCTTCCCACACCCCCGTGTAGCCACTATGTCAGCTCATGTGCTACTACTGTGGTTTTCAGTTCCTCCTTTGATTCTAGTCCCCAGGGTTGCCCTTTCTTATGAGTTTAGCTATGCATTAAAAATAACTTTTGGTATATTTCACCTAGCATTTCTAGGTCTTTATGGGGAAAATGTGTGGGTTATATTAAACATCCATCTTGCCTAAAATGTAAGCTCATTGTGACGTCTTTAAGGGTAGATAAACTATGTTGCTTTTTTTTTCGTGTTTTCCAGCAACTGGTACAGAGTTGTTCATTACATTTGGTGAATTCAAAGTAAGTTAAAGGAAACATTTCTTTCTCACTATTCTGAGCATAGAAAGGAATACCCAATACCCTCTAAAAATACATTTGATAACCTATCTTTCATAGCTGTTATGAGGGGCTACTTCTATCTAAGACCTATTGATTTTCATCATTAAAATAGTTCATATCTTAAATTTCTGATGCTTTTCTTCTCTTATTCAGTTAAGAAAATATCTAGGATTTTTTTTTTTTTTTTTTTTTTTTTGAGGCAGAGTCTTGCTCTGTCACCCAAGCTAGAGTACAGTGGCATCACAACCTCAAACTCCTGCGCACAAGCCGCCCTTCTGCCTCAGCCTCCTGAGTAGCTGGAACTACAGGTGTGTACCACCGCACCAGGCTAAATTTTGTATTTTTTGGAGAGACAAGGTCTTGTTACGTTCCTCAGGTTGGTCTAGAACTCCTGGCCTCAAGGGATCCTCCTCCTTGGCCTCTCAAAGTGCTGGGATTACAAACGTGAGCCACTGGAATATTTTCTTATATGATCTCTAAAACATCATGAATGTCCAGAACTCCTGACATCCGTATCAGTCTGTCTATAGCCCATTTTGGCTTCATCTTAATGTCTGTCTTGAAAATCTTTGCCCCCTACCTCCATTATTGTGGACCTTCATTTTGTCTGTCTGGTATCTGACCCCTTAGAAATCTTCAAGAAATCTCATAGATACTACCCTTGGAGGGAGGCAGGAAGCTAAAAATTCAAAACCCTTGATTTCCAGCTCCTTTGCAGCTTGTTTTCAGTCACGAACCTCAGCTTCATGAAATGAGACATCTGCCCAGGACATTGAGTTCATGGCTAGTGAGGCAGAGGCAAGAACACCAAGAATCATCTTGGGCCTGCTTGGGGGTGCTGGTTGCAGCATGTGCATGGCAGCCACAGCAGCAGTGTCCTTACCAACCCAGGTCTGTGGTATGATTGGAATATTGTTATAGCCCCTGAACTTGGTTCTTAAATCCTCTTGGATTTTGTGAATGACCCCTATACCCTTTAAAAAAAACTAAGCCTGTTATTTTGAGAGATTGTAGGCTTATATGCAGTCATTTAAAATAATACACAGAGATTCCTTGTGCCCTTGACCCACCTTCCCCCTCTGGTGCCATCCTATAAGATAACCGAGATACTGATGTTGATATACTCAAGATGCAGAACGTTTCCATCTCTGCCAGAATCTCTTACACTGTTCTTTTATAGCTACAAACACTTTCTACCCATCCCCTATTTAACCTCTGGCAACTATTAATCTAGCAATTTCATTCTAGGGAATATTTAGATGACACAATCTGTTTCCTTAACATAGGGCTCTTCAAATTATATATGTCATATCGGGTATGTTATAGTAGTTTGTGTTTTTTGAGGAATTGACCCATTTTGTCTTAAGTTGTCAGATTTATTTGGGCAGAATTCTTCATGGCATTCTCTTATCCTTTTGATGTCTGTAGTGCTCTCCTGTTTCATTCCTGTTAATCATAGTTTATGTCTTCCCTTGTTTTTGGTCAGTCTTTCTAAAGATTTATCAATTTTATTGATTTTTCAAACAACCAGCCCTTTGTTTCATTGCTTTTTCTCTGTTGTCTTTGTTTTCAATTTCATTGACTTCTACTCATAATTATTTCCTTGCTTTTATTTGTTTTGCATATGTATTGCTCTTTTACCAGGTTCTTGAATTGGGAACTTAGATTGTTATTTGAGACTTTTCCTTGTTATAATGTATGTATTTAGTACTATAAATTTCCCCCCTGCACTGCTTTAGTTGTGTCCCACAAATTTTAATACATGTGCTCTCAATTTCATTGTGTTCATTATGTGTTTTTTTATTTCCCTTGAGACTTTCTCTTTGACCCTTGCATTATTGAGAAGTGTATTATTTCATTTTCAAGTGTTTGGGAGATTTTCTGTTGTCTTTCTGTTATTGCTTTCTAGTTATATTACATTATTGTTGGGGAATGTGCTCTTTATGATTTTAACTCTTATAGATTTTTTTTTTTTAACAGAGTATCACTCTGTTGCCCTGGCTAGAGTGCAGTTGCATCATCATAGCTCACGGCAACCTCAAACTCCTGGGCTTAAGCAATCTTCCTGCCTCAGTTGCCCGGGAAGCAGAGACTACAGGCGTTTGCCACCATGCCTGGCTAAATTTTCTATTTTTAGTAGAGATAGGATCTCACTGTTATTCAGGCTGGTCTCAAAGTCAAGTGCTCCTCCCACCTGGGCTTCCCAGAGTGCAAGGATTACAGGCATGCACCATCATGCCTGGCCATCCCCAATGTCTTTTAAATAAATTCCTTTTCTGTGTTAGCCAGTCAGTGTCTGTGTCTTACATCTGAAAACCCTAGCTAATACTACTTTCTAACTGCAATTGTTTAATAACCTGCATTTTTTTTTTTTTTTTTTGAGACAGAGCCTCACTTTATTGCCCAGGCTAGAGTGAGTGCCGGGGTGTCAGCCTAGCTCACAGCAACCTCAAACTCCTGGGCTCAAGCAATCCTGCTGCCTCAGCCTCCCAAGTAGCTGGGACTACAGGCATGTGCCATCATGCCCGGCTAATTTTTTCTATATATATTAGTTGGCCAATTAATTTCTTTCTATTTATAGTAGAGATGGGGTCTCGCTCTTGCTCAGGCTGGTCTCGAACTCCTGAGCTCAAATGATCCGCCCACCTCGGCCTCCCAGAGTGCTAGGATTACAGGATTGAGCCACCGTGCCCGGCCTAACCTGCATTTTAATACTTAATATATTGTACTTTACTTGTCAGTTTACATGTTGGTCTCCACTACTATAGTGTGAACTTGAGGACATAGAGTTTCTTTCCTTTGTGTGTTCAGCCTGTTACATGGTAAATAATTGATAAGTATTTGAATTAATGAGTCAATGAATAGATTTTATTAATTATCACCATTTTTTAAAAGTCATGGTTGTAAACTATGTTCTGTAGAGATTTAATTATTATTCTTTTTTTGTCTTCAAACATTGTCTTGCTCTGTTGCCCAGGCTAGAGTGCCGTGGCGTCAGCCTAGCTCACAGCAACCTCAATCTCCTGGATTCAAGCCATCTGCCTCAGCCTCCCGAGTAGCTGAGACTACAGGCATGCGCCACTTTGTCTGGCTAATTTTTTCTATATGTTTTTAGTTGTCCAGCTAATTTCTTTTTCATTTTAGTAGAGACGGTGTCTAGCTCATATTCAGGCTGGTCTCGAACTCCTGACCTCAAGTAATCCTCCCGCCTCAGCCTCCCAGAGTGCTAGGATTACAGGTGTGAGCCACCGCGCCCGGCCAATTCTTATTCTTTTGGTTGTATATATTCTCCTATCAGTCTTGGCCTTAAAAGCAGGGTAGTTTTGCTTCCACACCTTGTGTTCAGCAAGTAACTGACCCCAGAAACAGACTGTAATGTTTATTATATGATGGGAATGACATTTTATTTGAGCTTAATCATGCCATAGTTCAAGCATGGACATGTAAGAAGTTCTTTACTCATTCCACAAGACTATTTTGCAATTCTTGCTATTTCTTTTTTCAGGTTGACTTGAAGTATTGTTTCCACGGTAATACATTTCAAAACACACATCCCTGTCAGAGTGTGCAAAAACCATGCTGTGTGCCTGGGAGCCTTGTTTCCTAATCAGGAAGCACATGACATTCCCTCAGCCTTTCCTGCACTTGACTTTGGGTTGTCTTATGGATAACAGGAAACCCTTTTGGTTGTTTTGTACCATTTAGCCTAGGTGCCCGGGTTAAAATGTATCTAAGGGATTTTGATATATGATGTGCCCCATTACTAAAGTGTTCAAGCTGTGGCTGGTGACCACTAGCAAAGTTGCTGGATGGAGTAGATGGAATAGTTGTAGGGGACATTACAGGGATGTGAGCTAATCATTCTGCTACTTGGCATGATGTCATCTTTGTTGCTAAGGCAATTGGGGTGACTACCTGTTTGTTGCTTTGGGGGATTTTCTTACAGCTTTTACTGCCTTGTTAATAGAACTGAGTGAACCAGGATAGTTGGGGAGTAAACTGTTAGCCTTTTTGAATGATTTTCCTGACTTTCAGTTATGAACATGTTTAGTGGCTTCATGTTTTTCCTCCTTCGGAACTATTAATAAATTGACTACACTGTATTTGAACACAAGAAGTTTTTTTTTTTTATAATATCTTCTCTCATAACTTAGTTTCTTGCCACCTTTTTTTTTTTTTTCCTGTTTTCTTGTTACTTTAGTTGGAAACCTTGTTATGGAAATATTCATTGGAAATATTCAAGAAAAGGGTGAGCTATAAATAAAGATTTCAGAGACAAGGGTATCATCTTAATTGTGTTAGCAAAGTAAATTGAAAAGATTTATGTGGAGTCATAGCGGTAGAAGAATGATGGAGAGCATTTTAATGATACTCTCCATATTCCAAATTTTAGTATTTTTTCAGTGTTCATCTACTCATCATGTATCAAATAGCACTCATTAAGTACTGCTTTTTGGGTCCCATAGCATTTGAGTTTCATGACAGGAGGTAAGTTAGTTTCACAGGAGCCATGAGTGTTAAATGTGTTTTGACAGTTGCATGTATCCATGTAGCCAACACTCAGGATAAGATATAGAATGAGTCTATCACTCCAGAAAGTTTCGTCATGCTCCTTTCCAGTAGGTTCTGTCCTGTACCCTCTGTCACAGTAACTATTGATTTTTATTATGATAAATTAGTTTTGCCTATTCCAGAACTTCACGTAAATCAAGTCATACATTGTTTGAGATTTTGTGTCTGGCTTCTTTCACTCAACATAATGTTTTTGAGACCCATGTTGCTGTGTATATCATTCATTCATTCCGTTTATTTCCATTTTATGAATATACCACAGTTTATACATCCATCCTGTTGATGAACCTGTGGGTTATTGCCTGGTCTTTTTGAAGGCATATGTTTTTATTTCTCTTGAGTACATAAATACCTAGGAATGGAATTACTAGCTCATAGGCTAGATGTGTGTTTAATGTTTTAACAAACTGCCAGGCTGGGCATGGTGGCTCACACCTGCAATCTTAGCACTCTGGGAGGCCGAGGTGGGAGGATTGCTTGAGGTCAGGAGTTCGAGACCAGACTGAATAAGAGCGAGACCCTGTCTCTACTAAAAATAGAAAGAAATTAGCCAGGCAACTAAAAATAGAGAAAACGAGTCGGATGTGGTAGCACACACCTAGAGTCTGAGGCAGGAGGATGGCTTGAGTTCAGGAGTTTGAGGTTGCTGTGAGCTAGGCTGATACCATGACACTCTAGCCCGACAATAGAGCAGGACTCTTGTCTCAAAAAACAAAACAAAACAAAACAAAACCCTGCCCAACAGTTCTCCAGTATGGTTGTGCTGTTTTATTTTCCTGCCAGTGGTGTGTGAGGGTTCCACTTAGTCTGTTTCCTTACCCACATTTGGTATTGTCAGTCTCTCTTATTTTGGTGAGTGTAAAGTGATATCTCCTGTGGTTTTAGCGTGCATTGCTCTGAAAACTAACAATGATGACATCTTTTTTTGTTTGTTTCTTTGTTTTTGAGACAGAGTCTCGCTTTGTTGCCCAGGCTAGAGTGAGTGCTAGCTGGGACTACAGGCATGCGCCACCATGCTCGGCTAATTTTTTCTATATATATTAGTTGGCCAATTAATTTCTTTCTATTTATAGTAGAGACGGTGTCTCACTCTTGCTCAGGCTGGTTTCGAACTCCTGACCTCGAGCCATTCGCCTCCCAGAGTGCTAGGATTACAGGCGTGCCTGGCCGATGACATCTTTTCATGTGATTATTTTCCCATTTATGCATCTTTTGTAAAGTGACTCTTCTAGGCTTGCCCATTTTTATTGGGTTATCATTCCGTTGTTGATTTGTAGGAGTTCTTTGTATATTCTGGGTGCGAATACCTTGTCAAATATAAATGCTGTGAATTTTTTCCTGTCTTTATCTTGCCTGTTCTTTTTTTTTTATGGTGTGTTTAGATGAGCAGAAATTTTTAATTTTGATGAAGTTCACTTTGTTTTTTGTTTTTTTCTTTTGTGGTTAGTGCTTTTTGTGTAATATCTAAGAAATCTGCCTATCCTAAGGTTGAGAAGATTTCTCTTATTTTTTTTAAATGGCTCTGGCTTTTATGTTTAGGTTTTTGATCCACTTTGAATTAATTTTAATATATGGACAGTTTATAGGTTTTATATCAATTACAATATTGAAACAGTGAGATTTTGGATACATTGAGTTAAATAATGGATGAAAAATAATTTCACTTTTTTTTTCATATTCTTTAATATGGCTACTATAAATTTTTAGTTGTATATGTGGCTCCCATTGTATTTTCATTAGATAGGTCTGTTCTAGACCTTTCTGTAAGCATTTAGTAATCTGTGTATATTGATGTGTGTATGAGATTGTTTTTTTGCATATAAAAGGTAGTTTTTGTTTTTATTTACATAAATGGAGTCATCAAAGCCTGTTTTCCTGAAGTTTGCCTTTTTTGCTTAATACAAAAATACATATACACGCTAACATACTTCCTATTAGTGCATATGGATTTATCTGATTCTTGTTAATGGCTGCACAGTGTTCTATTTTGAATGTTCTATAATTTACAAAACCAATTCCCTATTGGGAATTTAGGTTATTTCTCTCTGATAAACAGTGTGTTTGTAGAGACTGCTTCATGTTTAGGAAGGTGATAAAATTCATATTAGAGTTTTCTTCTCAAGTAGAAATCATCATTACAGCTAGGATGAGTGAACTGTGTAGAGGAAGTCAAGGCTTCCCTTATAAAGGACAAAATGGCTTCATATCTATAGTCACAATACAGTCTGGTAGGGGAGCAAACCCTTTAAATATAGAGTATTTCTGCAGCTGGAATTCAGACTGTACTTCTCTTTCGTTCAAGATCGGTTACACAGAGAGTTTAAGCAGGATAAGGGGCCACGGAGAAAAAGAACCCAGTGTTCTGTGTCTTAGCTTAGCGGTGTTTATAATGCCCACCATGTGAAAATTCTTTTGAAAAGCCTCCCTCTTCTCCAATTATTTTCTTTTTCAGTGCAAAAACTTTTCTAATATTTATAATACTTGGGATAAGGCCAGTCATTTTGTGGGGAGAAAGTCCCATAAAAGAATGAACCTGTAAGCATTAGCCAGAATGAATGAGATGAGATTATTTAAATATATTTTGGCCAATTTAACGTCTGTTTGTGAAAGTGTTGAAATGGGTCATAATGTTATTTCCATAAATGTGGCCTGGGAAATGTGCCCTCTTTTCACTTAGCACATGTAACTGAATAAACCCCGACCTTGAAGTAGCTTTTAGAGGAAGGAGGGAAAGTGGAAAGATGGGAGCAGCTGCTCCAGCATAGGTGTGTCAAGCAATTTGGCTCCATTTTATCTCCAGGCCAGAGCTGTTTTAATTCCTACACCAGGAATTAAGTCTGTGATCTGATTCCATGCCTGGGAACTCCTTTAAAACACCAAGGTCATGGACTTTTTTCTTTCTTTTATAGTTGATAAAGTGAATTTCTCTTTTCAGTTAGCAGTTTTGCCTTTAGAATTTTGAAACTAAAATGTTCCTTGCCATGGCTTTTGTTTTTCCCTCCTTGGCACATGTTCTGGTTTACTTAGGATTCAAACATTTATTTGAAGGGGTGTGTGTGTGTGTGTGTTTTCTTTTAAATATGTGGGTGACAGCAATGCCAGGAGAAAAAGTTAATATTCTATTTTGTCAAAGAGGATAGTTTTATTTTTCTTCCATGAAACAAAACCTGGAAGGAAAAGTAGAATGAACTTTGCAAGCAGTTGAAAAAATAGTTTGGCTTCTAGTCCTTAAACCCTGGCTTAAGGCATAATAAGAGTATCTTGCTTAGGTTTTCTGTTGATTCTTTCTTAAAGAATATATTTGATGCCCAGAGCTTAATCTGTTTTTTGTTTTTAATTTCTGGTTTTGGTTGGATTCTAGAATGAAATCAGATAAAATATCTTAATACAGTTCCCAACACCGAAGGGCTCAATAAAAATTAGTAATTCTCTCTTCATCCCCTTGCTAAATAACAGTATTCACTTACTAGTTTATGTTAGGACAAGGAAATTATAAAATGATAAGGGGAAATAGGGAGCAGAGTTAACAAATGAAACTTAAAACTGTTAAAAACCCTGTGTATATTTAATCAGTGTTTTCATTCTCTTCCTATTAAATGAAACCTTTCAGTTAGAGAATACCTCCTGTCTGATATTATACTTGCTCTTTCCTCTGCTCACCCTAATATATTACAAAATACCTGAGAGGGAAGATTCAGAAACAGAGGTTCTTTCTGTGAATTTTAGGCTATAGAAATGTTTTTATGTATTAAAATAGATAAATAAACCTGTATTTAGAAAAGAGCCTGAGTTAACATAATAAGAACTTTCCAACTACAGAGGAAACTTAACCATAGGATTTAAAAATGGAGATACTAGTTTCAAAAATTTTTGAATTTATAGAAATCTTGTTGAAGTTTCTTACTTTGCTTTGATGTCACTAGTTTTTAATGCCCATGGTTTCATTGACTTAAAATATTAGCCAATATTTGATCAGCATACATAGAATGAGAAAGGGAGAGAAGTTATTAATTATGAACTTGTACATTATTCAACCGACATTACTAAAAATGTTTTAATTTGGGCCAGGCACGGTGGCTCACACCTGCAATCCTAGCACTTTGGGAAGCCAAGGCAGGAGGACTGCTTGAGGCCAGGAGTTCAAGACCAGCCTGAGCAAGAGCGAGACCCCATCTCTACTAAAACTAGAAAAAATTAACTGGGCGTTGTGGCACATGCCTGTAGTCCCAGCTACCGGGGAGGCTGAGGCAGGAGGATTGCTTGAGCCCAGGAG
>VSMD01059179.1:0-14626 GCA_008750895.1 Mirza zaza
TGAGACAGAGTCTCACTTTGGTGCCCAGGCTAGAGTGAGTGCCATGGCGTCAGCCTAGCTCACAGCAACCTCAAACTCCTGGGCTCAAGCAATCCTGCTGCCTCAGCCTCCCAAGTAGCTGGGACTACAGGCATGTGCCACCATGCCCGGCTAATTTTTTCTATATATATTAGTTGGCCAATTAATTTCTTTCTATTTATAGTAGAGATGGGGTCTCGCTCTTGCTTAGGCTGGTCTCGAACTCCTGAGCTCAAAGGATCCGCCCACCTCGGCCTCCCAGAGAGCTAGGATTACAGGTGTGAGCCACCGCGCCCGGCCTCCTTTTGTCTTTTTATATTCCCTAATTTGGCTTGGTTTTTCTTATGGAAGTGACTTCCTGCCTTGGCAACTCATAACTGATTTCAATTTAATTATTTTTCCTTCCTCTACCTGTAGGTCCCACAAGGGGATTCTTTCTCCTTTATTATTATCATTCCTATTATTATTATTTTACTGCTTTTATCTTCTCAGCCATCTCCTTTCTCTGCTACTTCCTTTCTACTCATCATCCTGTTCACTGTCCTTGACCTTCTGTAGCCACAGAACTCTCTGATATCTGATGAAAGATTGAACCCCCTCTCCAACAAAAATGTTAGTGCGCACACACAAACTTAAAATTAAGGAAGTTCGTGAATGCTAATCTGTCTGTTTCTTCCCAACTCTGCCTAAATTGGCATCCTCTTATCTGTGAGAGTTACTAATAATTCCTACTGATTATTCTTCTTTGGACAAGTCATCCTTCTTCATAATGATAACCCAAAAAGGGGGAAAAAAAAGTTACCTTATGGGTTCAGTCTCTTCAAGGTGTCTCATTCAAAGAAACTCACATCTAATATGCAAGCTATATTTGGAAAGCAATTACATTTTTTATTGAAGATTTTGGGAAAATCCCAAAGAGAGGAATTTCATCATATATTTTTAAAACTTTTAAAAAATTCTCTTTCCCATGCTACTACTATAGTGGACTAGAAAAAAAAAATCCTCTTTCCCCATCTCCATCTCTTCCAATATCTTGCACAGACGGCAGCTACCCCCAAAGTCTCCTCCTCTTTATAGTCTCTCCAGAATGTTCCTCAAATACCTCTCACGCTAGCTCCTTGATGCATCCTCCTCTCATCTCTTAGTCTAAGTATATTCAGGTCAGTTACTCTGATCTTGCTAACTTATATAAATCCAAACAGCATGCCACCTCCCAACTTACCTTTTACCCAAATCTGCCCAGCCGAGTAGATGAGCTGGTAGACATAATTTAGCAGAAAGTAGAAGAGGGGAAAGGCTATAAACATTGCATCTTAACCTACTGTGTTTTCCTATTACATAAGTGAGGTATGAGGTTGTCCTTTTGCTAACCTGCCTAACCCGCTCTCTGGAACAGGCTTACCTGGACCATCCTGTTCTGGAGGCTTCCCCTACAGGTAAGTTTTCACCCCTTCAGTCTGCAGGTGCCAGTGGATGATGTGAGGCTCCTGTCTACTTTCGTCTTCGCTTCTGGGGGAAGAGTTAGAAGCTGTAGTTTAGAATCAGCCAAAGCCTCCCTCACCCCAGCTATAGGGTACAAAGTAATAGAAACTCAGCTCTAAGAGCTATCACAGGACTGTATGTAACTCAGACAGAAATAAGATCTGTTGAGACAGGAGGATAAGTTCAAGACATCTACTGCACAGCATGGTGACTGTAGTTCATGACGATATACTGTGTGCTTGAAAACTGCTAAGAGTACATTTTAAGTGTTCTCAGCACACACAAAAAATTATGTGAGGTATGTTGTACACTGTAAATATGTATAAGATTTATTAATTAAAAAATAAAACCTTAAAAAAAAGATTCATTGAGATACAGATGCTGTTTCCCTAGTTTTGCTCCCTCTATACACATCATGATATTGACTCTGTTAGTCAAACAGGTCAATTTTTACGTTTAACTTGGAACTTCACAAAGACACCCAAAGAATTGTTTGAGAATTACCAAGTCCATATGGGGAATAGGAGCTGTATATATTGTAATGTTCATTGACATGAGCATGTGTGTTATAATTATTAAGAATATAGGCTGGGTGTGGTGGCTCACGCCTGTAATCCTAGCACTCTGGGAGGCCGAGGGAGGAGGATCACTCAAGGTCAGGAGTTCAAGACCAGCCTGAGCAAGAGTGAGACCCCCGACTCTACTAAAAATAGAAAGAAATTAGCTGGACAACTAAAGAACATATATATATATATATAAATCAGCCAGGCATGGTGGCGCATGCCTGTAGTCCCAGCTACTCGGGAGGCTGAGGAAGGAGGATCACTTGAGCCCAGGAGTTTGAGGTTGCCGTGAGCTAGACTGACGCCACGGCCCTCTAGCCCGGCAACAGAGCGAGACTTTGTCTCAAGAAAAAGAGAAGAAAAGAATATAAGTGATGTTTGGATGTGAGTGTCCCATTCCAGCTCACTAAGTGAGGGTGGAAGTTCCGGTCTGCCACGCCTGAGGGCGTAGTTCTGTTCTGGTCCAATAGGGTCCTCTCCTTGCAGATTCTGCCCTCTCTCGGGCTGGGCTCACCCCATGTGGCCCTGCTGTGTGGGGGCGGTCTCAGCCTTGTCTCAGCAGCCCCCTCTTGAAGGCACTTCCTGGACTTTCCAGGGAATGCCGCCTCCACCTCCACTTGGCAGAAAGCCTGCTGCCTCCCTTGCCAGATCACCTGGCACTGGGTTTGGGGCAGTCCTCCTCGGGGCACTGTTGCCCGTTTTAGAATATTTTCTTTGAAGTGATTGAAGATTCTGAATAAACCCTGATGCACTTTGTTTTAAGGCCTCCAAACCCAGAAGCTGCCTTGTCCCATCCAGGACGAGCCCTCAGCCTGGCCTGTCAGATATGACTGGTGGGAGAAACAGGCCAGGCCTTCTGGGCTGGAGAAAGGATCGGACATTGCTCCTCAGTGCTCCCAAGATGCCCGCACCACATGGGTGGACAGTTTCCAAATCTCCCTGTTGCATTTGTTTATGTCTTTCTGTGAGATTTACCTTGGACTTGGTCTAAAATTTCTTTGGTATAATTTTAACTCCTTAGTTCAAATCCTGTTCTCCTTGGAAAGCCTTGAGCAAGCCTCCCACTTCCTGCTAGCCTGGGCCTGACAGCTCCTGGTTCTGGGGCTGGTCCTTGCAGCTGGCTCCCTCTGGCCATCTTGTTAGCCTAATGCTATGCTCTTCCTTCTCTCCATCCAGCCTCAGACAGCAAATGCTCCTTCCTTTCAGTGGCCTGTGTTCTCATTGGATTTCTTCCAGTCTGCTGACATCTCGTCAGTGAGGAGAAACAAGGGCCGTAGATGCTTTTGCCTTTCCTAGCAGTCGTTGGGCTGGAGGCCTGGTGCCTGGGATCTCAGAACACCTTCCAAGCAAGAGCAGATATCAAGGACAGATGGAGAGAAATCTGAGCATAAGGTGCAACACAACATTCCTTGTGACATGTGAACCCCTGTCCCACAACACCAGGTCACAGTGCCTCCAGCCCTCCCGTGAACGGTCCACTATTAAGGCTGCATGGTTAAGCCAGGAAAGAGCACTGAGTGTGGAGTCAGGAGAGCTGGGCAACACAGAGATGGGCCACTGGGTTCCCTGAATAGTAAAAGCTATGCTGGTCATGGAAGAATAGTGGGGCAGGGTGTCCCAGCTCTCCTGGAAATAGCTGTGTGACCTTGGTCAAATCACTGTGGCCTTCCTGAACTTAGTGTTTTCTGAAAAATAAGAGAAATCAAAAACTTCCATACCTGGGGGCCAAACAAGATGAAGCATACGAAAGCTCTGTGAATACTAACGAACACTGTGATGAAAGGCAGAAAGGGATACAAAGCCAAGTCCAAGGTGAACCAAACCCTTAACAAGTATAACTGGTCTTAGCTCTGGCCTCTCCGAAGCAGAGCAGACAGACCCATGATTTTAGAACCTCAAGAGCTACAGAGACGAGCGTTATCTGTGTAAAATTGTCCACACTCATGTAAAATGATACATAATTAGACCCCAATTGTGTCATATAGACTACAGGCAAAACTGAGAGGCCCAGAGCGGACAGGGAAGGTGGTGAGGAGGGCAGGTGGGGCTCGAGGCGCCTGTGCTGCTCCACAGCAGGGCAGGTGGGCAGTGCTGGGTGGGTGGTGATGAGGAAGACTTCCCACAAACTTGGCACACACCTATTCACTAGTTTCTCCATTTGACAAATGTGTATTGAGCATCTACTGCGTTCTAGAGCTCGCGGCTCACTGGGGAGCCGGGCAGACACAGCGCAGCGTGCTGATGGGGCTTCAGGCCACAGTCACTTCCCCTCGGGGGGCCGTAGCCAGGCTCTCAGGCTGTGGTGGTAGGGGCTCCCACATGGCTGTGCCCACTTTTCTTCCATGAGCAGCATGGCGTTTGCTGACGGAACATGCAGAGCGGCCTCTGTCTGTGTCACCCCACCAGGGAAGGAGTGAGAGTCCCCTTGCCGCTGACAGAGGCCTCAAGGATGCAGGCAGCTCCTCAGCTGAGAGGAGCAGGGCCCCGCTTGCTTTTTGCTATTTATCTATAGCAAATATTTATTGGCAACACTGAGCGGGCCTGATGGGTATGCCTGTCCAGGGGGTCTGCAGGCTCTGAGCACCTGGGTGGTCTGATAGAGACTACAGTGTCACCCCAGGCCTTCTGCTGGTGGCCTGCCCATCTTGAAACCTGAGGACAGGCCATACCCACTTTTATTTACTATCTCCCCTCGCTGTGAGCTCCTTGGGAGCACTCTGCCTCTCATCTCGTGTCCCTGAGCCGGCTCCATGCCTAGCACTTTCCTTCCTGCTCAATAACTAGCAGACAAGGAATCAGCGAAGGGGGAGTAACAGTTTCCATGAGCATGCTGAGATAAAAGGTCCGGTCATAGTGCTAGTCAAGGCCATGCCCAGGAGCCTTGGGGACACGATCTGAGCCCAGCGGCAGATCAGGAGCAGACTGGGAGAGGAATGATGGGGCAGCTTCACAGGCATTGCCTCAGGCACAACTCGGCAGGAGCCGGGTCACGTGTTCTGCAGGATCTAGAAAGGACTTGCTCAAACCCCCACCACAGGGCTCACAGAAAACCCAAAATCTGTCTCAAGCACCACCATTCTCATGGTCACCTCTGGCTCTAAACTTCTACCTCCACTGAATTCTTGCTGTGTCGTCACATACCACGCGAAAGGGCGAGTGACCAAAGGGCACGTGTCACACACAGGCGAGGGGGCCACACGGCTGGTTCACTCACCCGGGTGCCGGGGGCTGAGTCCGGAAGGAGAGTCAGCACTGAGGGTTTTTGTAAATGGGACAGACGACCCCTCCCACCTGCCCTGTTCAGTTCTTTGTTTCTGGGCCAAACCAGAATCGCTTCCTGCGACGTGCACTTTGCGTATGGCAGAGGACGGCGGGCAGAACGGCTGTTTGTAGTAAATTCTCCTTCAAACAACCAACTCCTACGACCCCTCTGCCCCAGTCACGCCCACCCTTCTGCTCTGGCGTCTGCTATCGGGAGCGGGGGAGGGGGGGGTGCTGGCTGCAGCTCCTGTCAGATCTACAATGTGTGGGACTCCCCGGACTCCTGCGGCTGTTGTTTTACAAGCCTAAGTTCTGCATTATCCACGTGCTGTCCTACACTTACTTTTCGAGGTCCCACCTGGAACAAACCTAACACCATGGATAAGCGCCCAGCTGTGTGCTCAGCCCCTTCATTTGATTGCCAGACAGAAAAACATCACTCACATTTGAGGAAACAACACTACAAGAACTTAGAATTAAATAAGAGACCTCCCAATTCCTAAAAGCCTTTTGCACTGATGAACTGCCGGAATTTTAACTGGCCAGGAGACCCGACAGAACCCCAGCCTCGGCTGTGCTCTTTGGCTCATGTCTTCCCTCCCCACCCTCTCTGATCTGCCAGCTACCCCATGCCCAACACCCTTTTCTTTTTTTTTTTTTTTTGAGACAGAGTCTCGCTCTGTTGCCCGGGCTAGAGTGCTGTGGCATCAGCCTAGCTCACAGCAACCTCAAACTCCTGGGCTCAAGCGATCCTCCTGACTCAGCCTCCCGAGTAGCTGGGACTACAGGCATATGCCACCATGCCCACCTAACTTTTTTCTATATATTTTTATTGGCCAATCAATTTCTTTCTATTTTTAGTAGAGACAGGGTCTTGCTCTTGCTTAGGCTGGTCTCGAACTCCTGACCTTGAGTGATCCTCCTGCCTTGGCCTCCCCAACCCCAACACCCTTTTCTTACTCTGTTTGCTGAGTGGTCTAGCTCACACCAGGCCTACTCCCAAACCTTAGCGTGGCCAGACTCACCAAGGGAAGAGTGGACGTGAAGGGCCATCTCCTCTGTCAGGATCACAGAGGACCTCAGGAACCCTGAGGCTCTTGGGACAACTTCTACCCTCCTTAGAAGGGGCATAATTTTAAATAACACCCCTCCCCCATTTTCCCATGTAACCCTCACCCTGTAAAGAAAAGTGTATTATTTATCTCCGTTTTGCAGATGAACCTCAAGGAGATCATTAATTGTCCAAAGTCATCCAGGTAATGAGTATTTAAAATAGAATTTAAACCCAAATCTTGGGACTCCTACTTTAGTGCTCTTTCCACTGTCACACAGCAGAGCAGCCCAGAAGGGAAGGCTCCGTGCCGAGACAGCACTCTGCGTGCGAAGCCACTCGCCTGTGAGACCTGGTCACCCCGTGTGTAGAACGTGCAGCACACCAGGCAGCTGGAGTGTGGCCCAGCGAAGACACGTGACTCCACGTCTGTGCCCTCAAATGGCCTACACTCTGGTGCAGGAAGCAAAACATACCCACAGGACATCAGCACATCAATAAATGGATCCCTGAGGACAGACAGGACTTACAAAGGCCAAACAAGAACATCAGCATTAAGTCGATCCTGGAAGGCTCCCTGGGGAGGCAAAAGCCGCCTTCCTTATTTTCTCTTTCTGATTGAGTTGGGCCTCAGAGGCAGAAGACTAAGCTCATCATACTCCTCAGATCACAGCACAGTATCCTTCATCACTGCTCTTTGCAAGGCCCATCTCTTTTTTTTTTCCTTGTTCTCCCACTCTCATTCCCCTTCTCTCATAGGCAGCTATAATATGTATCCGTTTTTGGTACGTGTTCTTGAAAAATGCGAATTGTTGATCTGTATGCTTATATTTTAAATTTATGTAAGCAGTATTGTTATGCAGCTCGTGTTGGGTTTTTGTTTTTTTTACTTGGCATTGTGCTGAGATTTTTCCTTTTTGCCACATACTGCTGAGGTACGTCTGGTCCGTTGTTTTCAGCAGTTGCATTGCCCCACGGTGTGCACCTGCCTGACTTGACTTCTCCACTCCCCAATGACGATCCCTGAGATTGCCTCCAATTCCCTGCCACCATAAACAACCCAGTACAGTAATGAACATCTTCGCACATGACCCCTCATGGCTGTGTTGAGAAATTTGGGGGCCGCAGACCCAGGAGCAGAATTGCTGTTTCTTCGGCATACGTCCACTTCCTGCGGCTAAGTGGGGCCAGGTCACCCCCTCGGCGCTGCCCTGGCTACACCCCACCACCAGCGCCCCTGTGTTCCCACACCTGCACCCATACTTAGCATTATCCTGCTTCTAGCTTTTGCCAGTCCAGCAGGTAAAAAGTGAGAGCTCATTGTGGTTTCAGTTTGTGTTTCTCACATTACTAATGAGTTTGTGCAGCTCTTCACTTCCTTGTCAGCCTTTAGGGGCTGCACCTTTCATAGACCACCTTGTTCATTACCCATTATTACATTGAGGTTCTTGGGTTTTTTCTTGATTTGCAAGAGTTCCCCTTATCTTCTCAAACAGCACACATCTCTTTGCTGCTTGTAGTTACCCACCTGGGGCAAAGTGATCCATGTCACCAACTCTTCAACCCCTCATCCTGGGGGTCAGGCCTTGGAAATGGGCATACATACAATCAAAGTAAAAGGAGCCCCTTCCCAGCTCCCCTCTGCCAGCCATGCCTGAGGACTGCAATCCAGGAAGACAGGTAACGGGGGAAATACTGCTTCTCTTCTGTGGGGCTGCTAACCTGCTGTGTCAGTTTCACAAGTTAATAAATGATTGGAGAAGGCTTGATTGCATTGGAAGAAATTGAGATCAGCCAGTGCTTAGGCCCCACTCAATTAACTTGAGCTCCTAAAGGGGCCGATCAAGGAGCAGGGGGCAGTTGATGGTTAATCACATATGCTGGTGCCCGCCGTGTGGCTGGCGTCTCCTGAATTCATCCAGGCGAGAGGTGAGGTGACCCTGCTGCAGTGAGGCTGAAGCCACTAAGGACAGAGCCCTTCAGAGACAACAGGGACCTCTGGCCCTGTGCGGAGCGAAGGACCAACACACTCCATCAGAGTGGCTTTTAGTGCCCAGCCTCGGCCGCTGCTGGAGAAGTGGCCTTTAACGTCCCTCCCTTCCGACCACTTTGTTGGCTCCACCCCACCCAGGCCGACACCACACACCTTTGGTTCCCGTCAGGCTTCCCTCCTCCTCCTCCTGACTTCTGGCCCCCTTGCCCCAAGAACACAGAACCCAGAGCCATTCTTGTGCTGGGCACCACATGATGCCACAGGCTCTGCAAGGTGACCCCTCCCCTGCTGCCTCCAGACTGAAATCCTCCCAAAGACCTTCATTCTCGCGACATTTCCCAAAAGGGCCAGACGGGGAGAGGACTCCTGGGCGCCGCCCTGCACGTGCTGCTTCAGTGCCTCTGGCGTCTCCAGCTCTTAGCCGTGGCTCAGGTGGCTGTTACCAGCCAGCCAGTTTGAGAAACCCTCTTCAGGGACACCTTAGCTCCTGATGAAGTAAGTACAGATCTTCTGGAAGGAGGGACAGCATCTAACAGCAGGGCCCTAGCCTGGGGCCAGGGGGCTCCACTCCCAGTGCCTCTGTGACTCCATCTATTTCTTGCTCTGTGTGTTAAACAAGTCACTTATCCTCTCTGAACTCAGTTTATTCATCTAGAAAAAAAGATAGTGGAAGTCCTTACATTTCTGTGGATCCTTTTTCTATAAGTAACTGATAGGTTAAAGAAGCACATTGCACTACTTGTGCTCAAAAAGCAACTTTAATTTTTTTCTTTGAATGTCCCTTTACTTTTACAATAGGAAAAACAGTAGGAAAAACCTTCCCCTGCCCCTAGAAAAAAACTTAAGCCAATCCATTGTATTTTCATCCACTCTTAATTGTCTTACAGTTACTTTGTCATACAGTCTCAACTCAGAAATTAAAAGGTGTAATAATGAGTAATAATCCAAACACTCCCAGTTTAACAGTGCTAAGTGCCACATCTCTCTTCCAGGGGTCTCCTGCAACCCCTTGCTCAGCCCCTGGGCATCTGGAGCCCAGCCCCAGCCTCTACAGCCGAGGTCTTCCCACCACTGGCACTGAGACAGGACTCACGACGGGCAGCTCCAGGCCCTCTCCCCCTGGGATCTATAGCTCAGGACCCAGCTCACCTCAGAAATCTTTTTTTTTTTTTTTTGAGACAGAGTCTCACTTTGTTGCCCAGGCTAGAGTGAGTGCCGTGGTGTCAGCCTAGCTCACAGCAACCTCAATCTCCTGGGCTCAAGCGATCCTCCTGCCTCAGCCTCCCGAGTAGCTGGGACTACAGGCATGGGCCACTATGCCCGGCTCATTTTTTCTATATACATTAGTTGGCCAATTAATTTCTATTTTTAGTAGAGACGGGGGTCTTGCTCTTGCTCAGGCTGGTTTCGAACTCCTGACCCCGAGCAATCCGCCCGCCTTGGCCTCCCAGAGTGCTAGGATTACAGGCGTGAGCCACCGCGCCTGGCCAGAAATCTTTCTTACCAGACCTTCACCAAATTATTGTCCCATCTGTATTTTACAGAACAGATTAAAGCATTCACAGGTCCTGACACAGATGTTCTTAGATTTCCACTGTGTAGACTGCACACTGCCAGGGGAGAGGGATCTGTCCCAAGCTCACTTTAGCCTTCTGATTTCTCTTTTGGCACATCAGTCAAAACTTGGGTCGGAAGAACCACACTCTAACAGCCAGTCCCAGGTGACTTTCAGTTTAATGAGACTGAGAACATCTTTGGGAAAAGAAAGCCTGAGTGCCCTGAACGCCCAAGGCAGGAGCCAGGAGACAGCATTACGGCCAGATCTAGAAGGGAGGCGAATGTGGAGACAGAGCTGCTCTGTCTTGTGGTCACTCTGCCGCCTCCTCAGTTTCCCCCAGAGCTCTGGTCCCGAGACCTACTAGACTCAGACAAGCACCACTCCTTGAGACATGCCAATGTCCGTCCTTTGACTTCTAGCTTCTGGCCGAGGCCAAGAACCCAGAAGTGGTCAGCCCTGTCCCCTTTGGCAAGTGGCTCTCTGGATGTGGCTAATGGCTGGGTTCTCTCCCCAGCACAGACAAGCACCCTAGAGGCCTCCCCTCCTCAAGACCACTGGGGCGACCTTCCTCTCCCTCCCTTCCCAGCATAAGCCCAAACGCTTCTAAATAATGTGGAGTGAGTGTTTAAGGAATTTAAGGAGACCCCTAATAATCAGCCTGCATTGAGTTCCTACCATGTTTCACCAAAAATGAGACAGGGTCTTCTATTTGTTTTTCCTCAAGAAGACACCCTAGGGCTTATTTTCAGGGGATGTGTGATTTTTTTTAAGGACGGTACAACCATCTGCATTGATTCAAATAGAGTGAAGCCGTCGTCTTCTGGAGCATCATCCTCACTCTCCAGACCCCGAATCCCATCCTGAATGTCTTGCGACTCTGTTTCCTTTAGAGCCACCGGCCCCGATCTCTCCTGCCGAGCACTAGAGCTCTCACGGGGCGGACGAGAAGGGCTGCTCGTGTTCTTTCCCGCCCCGCGACGACACGCATGGGTTGTGCAGACGCCTGCGCAGCCGCGCCCGTCACCAGGGCTGATTTTCGGGGTGGGGCTGCTATTGCGCACGTGCTTAGACACCCTGCCGGGGCTTGTTTTATGAGTAGGTCTTATTTTCGGGGAAACACGGTAGATGTCTCGGGAGGGTCCCACCTCCCCCTCCCTCAGCACGTCAGCCTGAACTCGTGCGTCCCACAGTGATGTGTTTGGCCTGATGGAAGCCAGCATATCGGAGTGAGGGGAGGGAGCATGCGGGGCCACACACTGGGAATAACGGAGGAGCTCAGGGAAAAGGGGGGAATGGAACTGGAAAGAGAGAAGTGGGGCCCGAGAGGCATCAGTCACACAGGCCCAAGGACACCTCAGCTGGGGGCTGATCTGAATTCTCCGGTTGTGCCTTCCCAGACAGCAGCACTGGGGGACGAGACCAGGACACGAGAACATGTGACCTTACAGATCTGTCCTCAGGATCTTAGGCTGCACAGTCCAAGGCAGCTGCAGAGATCAGGAAGCAAACCCCTTTGGAAACTTCCACTCGAGGGTCCACAGGGTCACACCAGGTGCCGCCCGAGCCTGGCTGCCCTCTCAGCCTCCCCGTCCAGGCCTCACTGATCCCTCTCTTTTCTCTGGCAGGGACTGACGCCTTGGCCATGACGCAGCCCGGCTGCTGTCTGCCAGGCGCGGCCTGTGTGACTGAGCCCCGCGGCTCCGCCGTTTCACGTAAGTGTGAGGCCCAGGCCCGTCCCTCCCCCCACGCCCCACCCGGGAGAGGGTGTCTGGGCCCTGGGTGGGTAAGGAGCTTCAGAAAGTCCTGGTCACAGAGGGCAGGCCCTCGGGATTCTTTGGTGAACATCAGCTTTGTCCTCTTTGGCTGCCCCCAGCCCCTGAGTTGGCCACCACTGATCATTCTGTCCAGATCTGCTAGGGCTTTGGTGGGAACCTGGAGACTGCCTTCTGTGCTCAGGAGCCACTCGAGAGGCAGCTGGTGTGGCGGCAGCTCCGCAGTACAGGCCTTGCATCCTGACTCGGACAGCCGCTATCCTGTGACTTCAGGCAAATTACTTAGTGGTCTGGCTTCCCTCCTACCTTGTGGAGCCCCATTTTGTGGGTTTTTCTTAAGGTTCAGGGAAGTGTATCAGTTGTCTTTTGCTGCATAAGAAACTACTATAAACTAAGCAGCTTAAAACAACACACACTGATCATCTTGGAGTTTCCATGGGTCAGGAGCCAGGCGTGGCTGGTTGGGTCCACTGCTGCAGAGTCTCAGCTGGAGTCGCAGTTTCATCTGCAAGCCCAACTGGAAGAGGATCTTCTTCCACTCCCCTTTATGTGTTTGTTCAGTTGCTGTTGAGCAGCTGGACTGAGAGCCTCAGTCCCTAGATGGCAGGTAGCCAGAAGCTCCCCCAGTTCTGTCACTTGGACCTCCCAAACAAGGCAACTCGACGCATCAACACCAGCAAGGGAGAGCACCGGCTAGCAAGAGAGGAGCCAGAATCTTACATCATCTATTCATGGAAGTGACATCCCATTACCTTTCCTGTATTCCATTGGTTAGAAGCAAGTCACGTGTTGTACCTGTGCTCAGGGGCGGGGGCACAGAGGGTACAATGCCAGGAGGCAGGGAGCACGTGGGGCCACCTCGGAGCCTGCTTGCCATAGGCGGGAATATAGATGGAGCCCGTTGTAAACTGTGGGGTGCTGTTCAGGTGCAGGGAGCTGCTGTTAGCATTTACATCCCGACACAAAGAGAAAATGAGCCCACCTGAAATAGTAGAGTCACTGAATGTGGGGATTTAAATACCAAATTGTACCAGTAGTACTGGGCCCAGAGGAAACTGGTTGAGAGCTGGCTGGCTGTCTCTCGCCTTTCTCGATTATGATTTTAAGACTTAAACAGCCACAAACGTCTGGACCTTCCTTTCGCCCACAAATAACCACGTTGGTAGGGATTCTCAGAGTTCGCCAAGAACTCACGCACACCTCTCGCTGTTGCCCCACAGTCACAGCTGGTAGCTACGATGCCGCTGCCTCACGTCCTACCTGGGGGGAAGGCGAGTGGCGGCTCCTCCGAACCGGTCTCCGCCTCCCCGGGCGGCCGGCCTTTCGGGAGGGTCCCCGCTGCCTCTGTCCCCTACGCTGCCCCGGCGGGCGCCCAGCCCCGAAGCACGCCCCCGGCGGGCGGGCGCAGTCGCTGGGCGTGAGCGGCGGCTGGGCGGGGCTGAGAGCCTCGCCTGACGCCCTGCGGTCGCGCCTGTCGCCCGGCGTCGCGCCTGTCCCCCTGCGGGTCGGGCCTGTCGCCCTGCGGGTCGCGCCTGTCGCCCGGCGTCGCGCCTGTCGCCCAGCGGGTTGCGCCTGTCCCCCTGCGGGTCGCGCCTGTCGCCCTGTCGCCCGGCGTCGCGCCTGTCGCCCAGCGGGTCGCGCCTGTCGCCCTGTCGCCCGGCGTCGCGCCTGTCGCCCTGCGGGTCGCGCCTGTCGCCCTGTCGCCCGGCGTCGCGCCTGTCGCCCAGCGGGTTGCGCCTGTCCCCCTGCGGGTCGCGCCTGTCGCCCTGTCGCCCGGCGTCGCGCCTGTCGCCCAGCGGGTTGCGCCTGTCGCCCTGTCGCCCTGCGGGTCGCGCCTGTAGCCCGGCGTCGCGCCTGGCCCGGCCTGCTCCGCTGCCAGGGGCGCCGCTGCCGCGACAGCATGGAAAAGGAGCGAGTCACACGAGTGGAACGGGCTTTTATGCATGGGCTTAGAGGGGTCTTGCCTCTAAAATTTGAGCAAATGGGGTTAAAAATATGTTGATTTTTGTTTTGTTATGAGGAAGTCGCTGCTTATAGAAGAAAAAATTATAAGGCTTGTATGAGATAAGGATTATAATGGTTGCTTAGCCATGCTATTTTGCAATTTTATTATAAGATGGAAGTTATAACGTTTGTATAAGGCCGAGGTATAATCAAATGTTTTCTATGGTTGCTTCCCATGCTGTTATTATGAGGGGAGCGCAGAAATCTTTCCTTGCATTCCCCCTCTCCATGCCCCGCATGCGCCATGGCTACTGCCGCTGCGTCAGTGGGCGTCACCTACCCGGTTAGTGACAGCATGCCTGGTGGGCCTTGAGGCGGGCTGCGGTCCTTTGGGTGAGCGTAGTTTAAGAGCAAATTAATATTTTAAGAAAACCTTGTGATTTTAACGAAAACTTTTTTAATTATTATGGCTAACTTAACCATATATAAAATTTTTTAATGAATTTTTTTCTGTGAACTTCACCATAACCTATATAGACCATCTGTAATATGCCCATCCCTTAGTTTGGGGGGCTGTGGAGCAAAGTCTAATGTCTAGCAGTAGGGCTGATAGTCTTTTTTTTTTTTTTTTTTTTTTTTGAGACAGAGTCTTGCTTTGTTGCCCAGGCTAGAGTGAGTGCCGTGGCCTCAGCCTGGCTCACAGCAACCTCAAACTCCTGGGCTCAAGCAATCCTGCTGCCTCAGCCTCCCGAGTAGCTGGGACTACAGGCATGCGCCACCATGTCCGGCTAATTTTTTTATATATATATATTAGTTGGCCAATTAATTTCTTTCTATTTTTTTATAGTAGAGACAGGGTCTCGCTCAGGCTGGTTTTGAACTCCTGACCTCGAGCAATCCGCCCGCCTCGGCCTCCCAGAGTGCTAGGATTACAGGCGTGAGCCACCGCACCCGGCCGGGCTGATAGTCTTGATAGGCCAATGG
>VSMD01059181.1:0-60701 GCA_008750895.1 Mirza zaza
ACAAGAAAGACACCTGCACTCGAATGTTTATAGCAGCACAATTCATAATCGCAAGGCTGTGGAAGCAGCCCAAGTGCCCATCAATCCAAGAATGGATTAATAAAATGTGGTATATGTATACCATGGAGTACTATTCAGCTCTAAGAAACAATGGTGATATAGCACATCTAATATTTTCCTGGTTAGAGCTGGAACCCATACTACTAAGTGAAGTATCCCAAGAATGGAAAAACAAGAACCACATATACTCACCAGCAAACTGGTATTAAATGAGCAGCACCTAAGTGGACACATAGGTACTACAATAATAGTGTATTGGGCAGGGGGATGGGGAGGGATGGGTAGATACATACATAGTGAGAAGTACACCGTCTGGGGGATGGTCATGCTGGAGACTCAGACTTGTGGGGGGAGAGGGAAAGGGCATTTATTGAAACGTTAAAATCTGTATCCCCATCATATGCCAAAATAAAAAAATAAAAAATAAATAAATAAATAAAATGATTTAAAGGACATCCTCATTTTTGATCTCTGAGGCAATGACTTAATCCTTTTTTAGTCATCGTGGGTTTTTTTTGTTTTTTTTTTTACATCTTGATGAGCGTGCAAAGACCCTGTCTTCAGAAAATTATGATCTGTATTCTGCCTCTGCTCCTCCTGCAGTTCCTGCAGCCTCTGGTCTAGCTCCAGCCAGTAGCCCTCACTGGCTCCACGCTCTCTTGGGCTCCCTGAGGCAGCAGCTCAGGCTCCAGCTCCATTTCCCTCTCCTCAGGTAGTGTGGCCAGAGGCTTTCAGCACGGTTCCCAACTATCCCCGACCTTTCCAAGTTGTCAGGCACCTGAAGCAGCTCTTTTTGTGAGAGACATGAACTCTGAAGACAGCCAAAGCATTTTTGCTTTAGTATATTCTACGTGAGCTGCCTTGAGCATGACTTTTACTCTTTCTGAACTGGTTAGTCAGTGGTGGCAATAAGAAACAATAAAAAATAATAAATCTATTTGGTTGTATGTGGTACCTCTCAGGTCATGGTGGGGATGGAGAGAGTATGCATGGGAGCAAAGCTTGGGTAAAATGGTCATTTTATACCAAAGAGCTCAACGTCCCAACTCCAAATCCTGTACTTGCCTAGCAGTTATTTTGTTTTCCTTCATTCATTGTGTGATTACTCCAGTTGCTTTCACGAAAAAAAAAAAAAAGAAAAAAAAGACCTTTTCTGGTTAAATTATACACAACTTCTGAGGAGGAATATTTAAGAAAGTTGAGTCAGGGGAATTAACACTGAAGTGATTTTTATAAGCTTTAACAACATTATGACTCAAGCATAACATAATAATTTTAAGTGCTTTGAATGTTTCATGAGGAGAAAATGAGTTAGGCACTGAAGGAAGAGTACAAGAATTGCCATTCTGTATTGTGTTTCTCGCAGCTCAAGCACTGCCTAGAGTGATGACCTATAACCTTGGAAGCTAAAAGAAAGTGTGTGACATGATGTAGCAGATCGAGATGGTCACTGATCTGCTTGTAGCGGGAGGAGCCCAGGGGATGTGTGAGCTGCATGTCGGCACGAAATGAGGTGAGTCTACTTCATCACCTCCACAGGGCTGGGCTTTTTCATTGCCTGAAATTCTGGGACTGCCTACTCCTGGAAGGGAAAGTGAATGTGGAACAGACAGCAAGCCAAACTGTCCTGGGACTAGGCATTCTCCCCACACTGTACATGGCGCTGCCCTTGCAGACTTTCTAACCTCCTGGTTTCTGATTTCTTTCCATCTGGGACTCTGAACCTACCTGCTCTTTTTTGTCTTAGTGAACTTCTTCATCCTGGTTGACTGTCTTCCTGAACTTCAGAATCTGCCAGGGCCTTCTGCTCCAGGTTTGCTCATTCTGAACAAAGCTCTGTGCAAATCACCACCATGTCCTTTGTTTTTCCATTGTCACAGAATTGTGGGAAAATTTAGCTAAAGGAGCTTGCTAACCCTTACTGAATGTTTACTGTGTGCCAAGCACTATTTTAAAATACTTTAGTTATATCAACTCATTTAACTCTTGTGGTGACCATATGAGGTCAATATTATCATCCCATTAAGGAATTTGCCAAAGATCGCACAGATACTATGTTGAAGAGAGGAGATTTCAATCTAGGTTGTTTGGCTTCTAAAGAATGAACTCTTAACCATTTCCCTGTAAGTTATTTCTAAATAAACAACCAGGTGGTAAAATGGGAAAGCCAGAATAGCAGACTGAATCATTCAATATTTATTGCATTTGTGTTATATGTCAGGCTCTTATGCATGCAATGACAGATCTTAAGTTTTATCAGATAACAAGTGACTGCAACAGCTGTGGAAATTTGTGAGCCTCCATTTAGAAAGGGCATTAGCTATTATAGCCATCATTCTTAAAGGAGTCAGAGGAACTCCCAAAGTAGCCTAGATAGCCACAGCTGAAACCTAAAACAATGTGTTGAGTTAGTTGCTCACTCAGATCTTTCATTTTGCTCTTGGATCTTAGGAAAGGTAAAAAAAAAGGGGCAAAGTACTGTTTATGGAAGGGCTGTGAAAACAGGTATACTCTGCTGTGTAGTCAGTTGTGGGTATAGCAGAGGGGATGATGGAAATGCACCATGTACAACCTATCCCTACTTTGGTCCATTTTATGGGATGCTGGAGGTGACATAGACATCTGTCTAGACAAGACCCCTCGAGTGTCTCTGGAGGAATTTGGGCCTTTTTTATCTGTGAGAACCTTCTAATGAAAATGTCAATAGCTTTTATATAATAAAATATATGGTGATTCTATTGCTTAGCTAGTAGTCTTAGAAAACCAGCAGACAACATGTTGGACCTGGTTTGGGCAAATTGTTTTACCTCCTCCCTTCAGAGGAAAAAGCAGAACCTGGCTCGATGCGTGGAGACCCCTGGTTGACTGAGATTTGACACTTTTTTGTAATGCCATCTATTTGGCTTTGAAAGGTTCAATTGGCTCCAAAATTCCTGTGCATAATATTTCCCTTCCCTTGGTCCCAGAAGAGTGACAGAATGGGAAGGTCTGGATGACATAAACTATCTCATCTTCCTTGTTGAGAGTGAAGCATATGCCCTTCTGGCACAGCCTCATGATCAAAGATGGAGATTCCAAAGTCAAGGAATTCCTCCCATAGGAGGCCTGGACTGAGTCTGAAGTTGAATGACCTCATGTCCAACCTATTTCCCCATTCATAACTGCAAATTGAAATACCCATATTTTACTTCCCTTATGTCACTTTATCATGTGTCACTGGTGGGATGATGAGTCTGATTCTTCCTCAATTGTCACTCATTTTAAGCAGATGAAAGCCAAAGTATTAAATAATATGCCAGGTATGCCTCCATAGAAGCCAATTAAATGTCATAGAAGAGGTGGACATGACTGCCTCAAACCCAAAGTCTTACTCTGAATTGCTCTCACCATTCCTAAGAGATCACTTTTCTCTTCTTTGGCAGTTATTGGAGTTATGCTGTTGTTATTGGTTAGGTTAAGCTGTCAATTCTAAATTTGGCTAGCATGATTCATGTAACGGCTAGCATTGTGTTCACCCTGATTTTCATAACTGATGCCTTATCTTGTGAGCAGATGCCAATCACTTTAAAGGAATGGGCATAAAAACAAAAACAAAAACAAAAACCTTGGGTATGATAAAGCAGGATCCTTCATTCAGGAACTAGAGTCAAGGGTCTCTGACCTCTGGAGTCACAGAATGTGGCATGGGTAAGAGACTATAGTAGAGGCCAGTGAAGCAAGGTTGTTCTATCTGGATGCTAGAAGTGCTGAAGTGCTGGAAGTGTTTAGCATTCCTCAGTGAACCCAGCGATCCTTCCTCCTTGACTAGAAGCAACTTGTTCCCAATCTTTGAAGTTTACCTTTTGCTCTTTGCACCCTGTGTCAGTATTCAACTCAGCCAATGGGGAATTTGAAAGAAGAGTTTTCATGTGTGACTGCTTAAAATGTTTTCATGTGGATCAATAAGGAGGAAACAAAACTATTCAGAAGTTCTAAGTGCATAGCAACTCAGTCAAGCCATGTTGCATGATTTATACCGGATTTTGTCCAAGGATGCCACAGGCTCCAAAGGTGAGCACCCTGAGGTTTAGGATGAATATGTAATAAATTTAGTCAAGGATAATATAAGAGACCATACATCAAAAAGCAAACCCTTTATTTTTATTTTTTAATTTTTCTTAGTGAATCCCTGCAAAGAGGTTGCACTGGCTACTTTTGTTGTTTCAGGATTGAAGCTTACTCACTAGTAATTGCGCTCAGAAGACATTTCTTAGGCTCTACTTACAAAGCAGGGCCTGGGATGGAAATCTCTATGCTGGCCTGCAGAAACTCCCAAATGGCTGTTAGAATGGGGCATTGTCCATTAGGCCTTTCTGTTCCCTGACTAAATACTCTTAGGATGGTTCCTCCTACTGCACTGTGTCATACCTGAGGGTGGACATCTCCAATTCATTTCTCCACTCAGGTGGCCACTTTGCTCTTCCCCAGCCACCATTCCCCATCAACACTTACTGTTCCAACTTCTTCTACTTGAGGAGGGACACTCCCACCAAACTATTTGCACCTAGAGTCTTTTTAAAAAATTGTTATTAGTTTTATTATTATTAGTTATTGTTATTAGTTAATATCTTTTAGGTATTAGTTTTATGTTGTTGCTGTGACAAATTACCACAAAATTCAGTGGCTTGCACCAAGTAAGGCAAACTGCAGGGAACATCCCCAAAAGACTACCCTCACTTCAGAAACCAGACACAAGTTTAGAGGTTCCTGGGATCATCCTTGCTTCAGATCAGCTGGCTGCAAATGCAGGGGTAACCATGACCCCAGGTTTATTATTTTATTTTATTTTTTAATATATGTGAAGGTTATAATTAAGAAGAAAATTTGTATGACAGAATAAAAAATGATTCCACTGGGGAGTCAATTAAAAACATCATGAAGAAAATTAAAACCTACTCCATCTTTAGAAATTTCTTGTAGCCAGGGAATAATATAGGATTTAGTTCAAATTGTAGGAGCATAATAAAAATTCAAAAACAATGGACAAAGCCAAAATCTAATAATAGTTGTACTATAGTTTTCTTCTGAAACATAATTTTTCTTTCTGTATTTATTCATTTCTAAATCAAAGATAAATTTTATCAAGACCAATTTACTTATAAAATAAATTATAGTATCATGCTTATCTTGATTATTTCCATAACATGTAACAAGAATAGTGATTGGAGATGTAGGCTTTTTAAAGTTGGATTTGCTGGGAATTTCATAAGGAATTTTGAACTCTGCTTTTAAAAGCTCCTCCAGGCTATAAAGTCAAACCAAGAATTTGCTATTGGACTGTGCCTGTAATACCTATATTTGTTGAATTCCTCTTTTCTTTTTTAATTCTTATTTAATGTAATTTTTATTTATTTACTTTTTGTCTCAGAATATTATGAGGGTACAAATGTTTTGGTTACATGGATTGCTTTTGTACTGCTTGAGTCAAAATCGTAAGTGTGCCCATCACCTAAATAGTGTACATTATACCCGTTAGGTATGATTTCACCCATCCCTTCTTTCCCCCTCCCACCTACATGATTTCCATTGAGTTTTACTTTCATCTGTGCTTATCAGTTAGTTCCAATTTTCTTCAGATTGTTGCAAAAGGTGTTAATTCATTTTTATGGCTGAGTAGTACTCCATAGTGTACATATACCACATTTAATTAATCCATTCATGAATGGATGGGCACTTGGGTTGATTACACATCTTTGTGATTATGAACTGTGCTGCAATAACCATTCTAGTGCAAGTGTCTTTTTGATAAAATGGCTTTTTTTTTTTCCTTTCAGTAAACATCCAGTAGTGGGATTGCTGTATCAAATGATAGGTCTACTTTTAGTTCTTTGAGAAATCTAAATACTATTTTCCATACAGTTTGCACTAGTTTGCAGTCCCACCAACAGTGTATAAGTGTTCCTTTCTCTCCACATCCACACCAGCATCTATTATTTTGGGACTTTTTGATAAAAGCCATTCTCACTGGGATTAGGTGATCTCTCATTATGGTTTTGATTCGCATTTCCCTGATGATTAGTGATGTTGAGCATTTTTTTATTAGCCATTAGTCTATATTCTGAATGGGAAAAAGTTGAAAGCATTTCAACTCAGAAATGGAACAAGACAGGGAAGCTCATCCAAGCCTTTGATGTTCAGATTTTTTATTGGGGTGCAGTGCATACTGCCCATGTGTCTGACTTTTAGTCTCCAGCCTCTCTCAGAGTTGAGCTAACATCTTTATTCTCCACTTCCTCTGCTGATACAGCATTGTTTGAAGCCCCCATTATAAATCACACTGTTAGACTGTCAAGTGGCCAAAGCCCACAGGCAAACAAAGGCATTCTTTTCACTCAAAACATTCCATGTAACTAGATATCACCACTTACTAGTGGAGGACAAAGACCAGACCTCTCTTTGGGTAGAACCAAGTTCCTTACTAAGTGCAGCTTAACCAACACAAATTTTATTATTTTACAGGGGTCTCACTGGGCTAAAATCAGGGTATTAGCAAGGCTGTGGTCCTTTCTGGAAGCTCTAGAGGATTTTCTATTTCCTGTGTATTCTGGTTGTTAGATTTCAATTCCTGTTGTTATAGGAGTAAGACCACTGTTTTCTTGCTGGCTACCAGCTGAAGGCTATTCCTAGCTTGTTGAGGCTGCCTGTATTTGCCCTTTTCCTCCGTAGAAACCAGCAATGGCAGGTTGAGCACATCAATGCTTTCAATCTTTCCTCCTTCTTCTGTCTCATTTTTCTGACCCAGCCTGGAAAATTCTTCAATTGTAAGGAATATATTAGTCCCAACCGGATCGTCCAGGATAATCTTCCCATCTCAAGGTCCTTAATTTAATTATATCTGCATAGTCCCCTTTGCCTTGTAAGGTAAAATATTCACAAGTTCTGGAGATTAGGATGTGGATGTCTTTGGAGACCAATATTCTGTCTATCACAGATACCAAATATGAATTTTAAAATGAGGTTTGATTGCCTTAATTCAAGTTAAATCATGCTATTAGGATTTCTAAGCCTTAACAGGGCCAGAAGGGGGAATTATTCCAGGCAGGAGGGTTTTCATTGCCCATAAAGTTTCATACATAGGTAGTTTCCTATTCCAAAACAGAAAAAGCTAGTCAGAATGGCTTTGTGTTACTCTCTTGCCTCAACTTTTGTAAACATTTGGTCTTACAATTGACAAACAATTATCAAGAACTGGTAGTATGCTTAGCACATTTGGTTGATTTTTTTTCCCACTAAATCACTTAACACTAGAATATAAAGATATTCAGATATTCATTTTATAGATCAGGAAACTGGAACATTCAGGAATCTGGTAATACATTGCCAGAGGTCACACAGTGAGTAAATGGTATCTCAGGGATTTGAACATGGTTTTCTCTGAGACTAAGATGCTTCAAATTGCAAAATGCCATCTCTCAATTTTACATTTATATCTTATATCTATATCTGATTTTATATCTACAATGTTGACCTCTATGTTTTTAAGTATAAAATTTTACATTTTTTTCAATTTCTGATTGTCGAGAAGCAGAAAACATGCATCATGCCTATCTGTTGAGAGGCATTATAAAATGTTAAGTGCATTTTATTTCATTTTTATTTGATTTTTTATTTGTATAAGTTTAAGGGGAACAGTGCAGTTTTGTTATATGGATATGTTGCATAGTAATGAAGTCTGGGCCTTTGGTATAACCCTCACCGCAATAATATACACTGTACTCATCAAGTAATTTCTTATCCCTCATCCTCTCCCATCCTTCCACCCTTCTGAGTCTCCAATGTCTACTATTCCACACTTTATGTCCATGTGTACACATTATTTAGCATCCACATATAGGGAAGAACATGCAGTATTTGATGTTCCATTTCTGAGTTGTTTCACTTAAGATAGTGGCCTCCAATTTCATTCATGTTGCTGCAGAAGACATAATTTCATTCTTTTTTTGTGGGTAAATAGTATTACATTGAATATGAGTGTGTGTGTGTATGTGTGTGTGTGTGTGTGTGTGTGTATCTCATGCAACTTTCTTTATCCATTCATCTGTTGTTGGATGCTAAGGTTGATTCCAAATCTTTGCTCTTGTAAATAGTACTGTAATAAGCATATGAGTGCAGGTATCTTTTTGATATAACAATTTCTTTTCTTTTGGGTAGTGGGATTGCTGGTAGTCCTATTTTTAGTTCTTTGAAGAATCTCCACACTGCTTTCAATAGAGGTTGTACTAATTTACACTCTTACCAACAGTGTATTGGTGTTTCCTTTTCTCTGAAGCCTTGCCACATCTGTTATTTTTTGACTTTTTAATAATAACTATTCTGAATGGTATAAAATGATATCTCATTGTGTTTTTAATTTGCACTTCTCTGGTGATTAGTCATGTGCATTTTTTCATATGCTTTTTGACCATTTGTATGTCTTCTTTTGAAAATGTCTATTCATGTTCTTTGCTCACTTTTTAAAGGAGTTATTTGTTTTTTGTTGTTGTTGAGTATCTTGTAAATTCTGGATATCAGTTCCCCTATCAGATGTATCGTTTGCAAATATTTTCTTCCATTCTGCAGTTTGTTTGCTTACTCTTTTTATTCCTTTTGCTGCACAGAAGCTTTTTAGGTTAGGTCCTATTTGTCTATTTTTGTTTTTGTTGCTTGTGCTTTTGAAGTCTTAGTTATGGATTCTTTATCTAGACCAATGTCCATAAGAGCTTCCCCTTGGTTTTATTCTAGTATTTTTATAGTTTCAGGTCTTACACTTAAGTCTTTCATCCATCTTAAATTGATTTTGGTATATGGTGAGAGATAGGGGTCTAATTTCATTTTTCTACATAAGGTAATTCAGTTTTCCCAGAAGCATATATTGAAAAGGGTATCCTTTTCCCAGTGAATGTTTTGATTGATTTTGTCAAAGATGAGTTTGTATAGATATGTTGCTTTATTTCTGGGTTTTTTATTTTGTTCTATTGATCTATGTGTCTATTTTTATGCCAGTACCATGATGTTTTGTTTACTATAGCCTTGTCATATAATTTGAGGTCAGGTAATAGGATACTTCCATCTTTGTTCATTTTACTTAAGTTTGCTTTGGCTATTCAGGCTCTTTTTTGGTTCCATATGAATTTTAGTATTTTTTTTTAATTATGTGAAGAATGACATTGATATTTTGATAGTGATTGCATTGAATCTATAGATTGCTTTGGGCAGTATGGTCATTTTAATGATATCAATTCTTCTAATCCATGATGATGTGTTTATTCATTTGTTTGTGTCATCTAAGACTTCGTTCATCAGTGTTTTATAGTTTTCCTTGTAGAGATATCTTACCTCTTTGGTTAAATATATTTCTAGGTATTTCATTTTTGTTGGAGCTGTTGTAAATAAGATTGCCTTCTTGATTTGGTTTTAAGTTTGATGGTTATTGGTGTATTCTGATAATTTGCTGAATTCACTTATCAAATCTAGGAGGCTTATTTTGGAGGACTTTTCTAGGGATATTCTAGGTATAAGATCATATCATCAGCAAACAGAGATAATCTTACTTCTTTTCCAATTTGGATGCCTTTTATTTCTTTTTCTTGCTTAATTGCTCTGGATAGGACTTCTAGTACTATACTGAATAGGCATGGGGCATGCTTGTCTTGTTCCAGGTCTTAGAAGGATTGCTTTCAACTTTCCCACAGACATTATGGTATTGGTTGTGGGTTTGTCATATTAATATATGGCCTTTATTATTTTGGGGTTATATTCCTTCTATGCCTAGTTTGTTGAAAATTTTATCATGAAGGGATGCTGAATTTTGTCAAAGGCTTTTTCTGCATCTATTGATATGATTGTATGGTTTTCGTTTTTAATTCTGTTTATGTGATAGATCACATTTATTGATTTATGTAAGTTGAACCATCTTTGAATCCCTGGAATAGAACCCATTTGATCATATCGTATTATCTTTTTGATGTACTGTTTGATTCAGTTTGCAGTATTTTGTTGAAAATTTTTGCATCTATGTTCATCAGTGATATTGGTCTATAGTTTTCTTTTTTGTTGTGTTCTTGCCTGGCTATGGTATCAGGGTGATACAGACTTCATAGAATGGGTTAGGCAGGATTCTCTCTTCAGTTTTTTGAAACAATTTCAGGGGGTTGGTACCAGTTTTTCTTTGTACATTTTATATAATTCAGCTGTGAATCCATCTTGTCCTGGACCTTTTTTTATTAGGGGAGTTATCCTTTTATTACTGATTCAATCTCACTACTTATTATTAGTCTGTTCAGAATATCTACTTCTTCCTGGTTCAGTCTTGGTAGGTTGTATTATTCCAAGAATTAATCCATTTCCTATAGGTTTTCTAGTTTGTGAGTGTAGCATTGTTCATAGTAGTTTCTGATGGTCTTTTGTATTTCTGTGGTGTCAGTTGTAATTTCTCCTTTTTCATTGCTGATTATGTTTATTTGGAACTTCTCTCTCCTTTTCATGGTTAGTATAGCCAGCAGTTTATCAATTTTGTTTATAACATGCTGTTTTAGTTACTATAGCCTTGTAGAATACATTGAAGTCTGGTAAATGGATGACTCCAAATTTGTTTTATTTGCTTAAGATTGCTTTTGCTATACAGGGTCTTCTCTTGTTCTATATGAACTGTAGAATTATATTTTCTAGAGCTGTGAAAAATGAGTTGGTATTTTAATAGGGATTGCATTGAATCTGTAGCTCATTTTGGGTAGTATGGACATTTTAACAATGTTGAAAAATTTTTTTGTGTCAATTCCAATAGTCTTATGGTAGAATCTTTGGGGTTTTCTATATATAAGATCATATCATCATCAAAGAGTGATATCTAAACAAAAATCCGAAGGTAAGAAACCACCAAAATGTTCTGCTTATATTTTCCATGCAATACCAAGTCCCTCTGGGCTCTTAACTGATATCTTCTGGCCGAGTGGACCACTCACTTCCTTATTTTTCTGTGCTTCAGTTTTTATCCCATTTAGAGTTCTCTGATGGGTTCTAATATTTTCTCCTTGATAGTCTAGTTATGATTATTTATTCATAATTTTTCTTCTTCCTGTTGAGGAGAACTGGCATCTGATGTCTCTTGTCAGCCATCTTGAACCTTAAGTGCATTTTAGATATATATCCTGATTTTATAAAATATCATCTGACAGTATTTTATTAAGTCAGTAAAATTTCACAAAGAATTTTAAATGTGATTTAACAAATATAGAATGTATTCTAATAAATATATATTAATGTATATATACTAATATATTATGTATGTTTATATATAGTTATATATAAATCTCTAAAATATCAACTCAGATTAGATCCTAAAGTAGCTGTATAGCATTTTAGTTGACTTATCTATAATATGAATGTAGGTATTTTAATTTTTATTGTTTTACCCTTGTAACCTATATAACTTTAAGGCAATTCCCAGGTGAAAATTGAAAAAGATGAAATTAGTCTTGATTATGAATAATTAATAGATCATTCATTTATATTCCTGAAGATTTTGATTTTAATCATTTCCACCTGGTAGATCTTTAGGATGCCAGATCTCACATTCCACCTATAAGTATCTGGCATACTGTTTCTTCACTTCTTCAATCACTATCCTGGACTTCCTATGCTATGAAACTGAGAGTCACATTGCTATTATGCATCTTTCTATACAAGGAATCCTCATCCTGTGTTTTTAATTTCCTTCCTCTCTCTGAGGCCTTTCCTCACCTGGCCTCACTGACTCTAAGACCATTTTTTGCCAGTGAAAAAGTGATATTTTCTCTTTCCAGTAAAGTAAATAATGGATATCAATCCCTAACGTCTCCTCATTCATAGCAAGTAGAAAATAAGAAGTGATGTTCTCCTGTGACAGCGATCACTTGGGTGTGGCAGAGAACTGCATAAATCTCCAAATCTAAATGTCTTCTTGGCAGATGGACATCTGTTTCTCCTAATGTCATCTTTGGAAAGGTAGGATCTCAGATATATATATATATATATATATATATAATATATATAAAAGATATATGATATATATAAGATATATATAAATATAAGATATATATAATCTAATATAATCTAGTAATATAAGATATATATAAAAGATATATATATAAAATAATATATATAAATAAAAGATATAAGATGATAGAGGATAAATCAAGCATTCATGAGTGTGTATATGGGGGTGCTGCATGTTTTTCAGGCCCTCTTTATCTTCAGTCTCTTGAGACAGTATCTGAATTCATGTTACTGAGTATGGTGAAAACTGCCAGTTGCTAGCTGATATCTCTAGTCCTTTGTTCTTTACTGATAGAATCCTAATTTTCTCTGGGCAATCCCATCCTCATTTTTCCAGATGTTGTTGCAGCTATAGGAGACAATGGAACTCAGTTCTAGCCAGGAGATACAGGCAAACATCCCTAAACTGGTTGTCTCTCCCCCCCACACCAAAGTTAAAGACTTTAGGGAGAAAGTTGTCTATTGCCTTTCTATTGTATTCCTGTCAAGAATGTGGGCACAGCCTCTGAGGTTGAAGGAGTCACCTTGAGATCAGGAGAAAAGCATGTGCTAAAGAGGGCAGAGCAGGAAAATGGAATTTAGCAGACAGCAGCCTTTCAGCCTTGAGTGCCTGCTTCTCTCAGCACCACCACATTGGAGGGGCTCAGTCCACATCCTGGTAAAGTGGGCCTGGTTCTAAGGGTTGTAGCACAATTCTAAGAATGAGGTCCTCTGGAATTTGGTGACCCTGTAATCCTTCTTTGGTTTATTCATAGCAGTAAGGTTGCAATTACATACAGCCTAACACAATCTTAAATGGTTCACTGGGGGATTAACAATAGCCATATTTTCTCTTCAAAGTTGTCTCTCGGGATACAGTAGTTCATACTGAAGTTGAATCCTAGGACAATTCCAACATCCTGCATGGCAGATGTAAAAAAAGTAGGTTATAATAGTGACTCTGGTAGTGTGCTTTATCTGTTAAGTTTATTTCTTGACAAATTAATATCTTCTAGAGAACCCAAAAAAATTCAGAAAAGAGAATTTAAGGAAGAATGATGTTGGAAATACTAGATTTTAAATGAACCATTAGAGCAAACTGCAAGGGGTGGCTGTTCCTCCCATATCCAAGCATGCACACATCCGTGAAGCCTATTTCCTGGTATCTCTAAAATCTGTGTCCGTTGTCATTGAACTGATTCATATTGTCTAAAAAACATAATATACATACACACACACACACCCTATTACATGCCTAATGGCAGATGGTAAAGTAGATCTTAATGTATTTGCTTACCAAAAACCCAAAGCACCAATATTTTAAGAGATTATATTGAATAAGCATGTGTATTAATCTTTAGATGGCTAGGATAAGAACTCATCTAATTTGATTAGGTGGAAGTGGTATAAATAATACATGTTGATATCAAAGGAGCTTACTGTGTTTGATGTTGATGGATACTTAACATTGTCAATTAATATATGGTTCCAATGGCAGTGAGTAGGAACATTGTTAGTTGCAAGCCTGTTAATCAATGGAGTTCATTATAAAATTTTATCCAGTGGCCTTATCTTTCCCCATGAAAAAACCACAATAACAAAAAACATACAGCATAGGATCTAATACTTATACATGGAATGTCTAAAGCAACTGGACTAAGAGATGACTAACTATTTTGCTCTGACTTGGAAATTCTCAAGTTGTCCTGAGAAAGTAGAGCCAAGTGGACACTTTATTTGTTAGTTCCATGTCATTTGGGTAGACTGTTAATATTGTCTGCACTTTGAAACACATCAGCAAAAGCTGTATAATACACATGCGAAAAATAAGTTTACACCAAAATAATTGCTTAACATTTGACATATCCTATTCAAATATACATTCCAGAGGTGGTTAGCGAGCATTTTAAAGATCCTAATCAGAAGTCCACACCTCAGAGGAGGCTTAAAAGCAGTTACTCCAATATTAACATCTAGCTCTGCACTGGCCCATGCTATTCAAAGAATGGTCCAGAGACCAGGAAGCAATATGACATTACCTACAACCCTGTTAGAAATGCAGGATTTCAGGCCCCCAAGCCAGACTTAATGAGTCTGCATTTTAACAAGGCCCCCAGAGGATTCTGTAAACATTTAATTTGAGAAGTACTGCACTAAACAGTTTTTTAATTAGCATAAGAGATATTAGAAATAATATTTATGTTAGTGAAATGAGTAATGACCAGATATGTGGTTAGTTAGAAATATTACAGCTTTTGGTATGGTATCTCAAAATACATTTAGAACTCATGTGGTCTAGCATCCCCCAAATTAATAGAAGATTCTGGCATTTGGTTTAGCTATAAATTTAGCTGGACCTGCTGTCCAAATACTTGCCTTGCAATAAAACTTTCATGAAAAGTGCTTGTGATTGTCTACAATGACAAAAAAATGAGGATATTACAGGATTGTCTTTGTGCTTGTTTGATAGTAAATGTTTATATGTGTTTATAAGTTGTGTGTCTGAGCCACCTGGTAGTGAGCCCAGTAATCATTGGGGGCTTGGATATTTACCAGAAAGAAACCTTATAATTATGAGAGAACAAATTAGTTTGGGGCAGCTTATAACAGAGACTTGGAAGTTACACATCCTTACAATTTCTCTTCATTTTTTTAGTGGTGATTGTAGTGTACAGACTGGTCTCATGGCTGAGAATATTTTGTATGTGAAGCAAACCTGCAGTCCAGGTTGAATTAGGCTATCAATAATGATATTCTGAAGACAAATAGGGTAGTAGTAGCTCTTAGAAAATGGGTGGATAACTTTATACTGTTCCCCCAAGTTGACATAAGAAAATGCTTTTTGCTTCCATATTTGAAGAAGAAATTTGCTCAGTTCCTGGAATGTTAATGTCTAAGGTAGGATTCCCCTGCAAGCTATAAGCTTCAGAGTTTAATTGAGGGTTATCCTTGTCCAAAACTTGGTGTTGAGGAAGCCCTCAGAGGATTACAGAGATGGACCAGTGAGGCATCTTCCAGGGTTGATCTTTCCACTGCACTGCAAAGAGGCATTGAGAGCTGGTGGGAGTAAGCACAGAATTAACTCCAGCACTCTTCCCTTTTGGTTGTGGAAACACACAGATTCTTTTTCATCTTCATGATTTTTGGTTCAAGTGTACTGTCCCTTACATTTGACTTATTTATGATCATAGACCAAGATTTGAATGCCACAGTTTTTATTTCTGCCACTAGTTACTACTGATTATCATAGTCTGACCTATACCTCTCCTTTCAAAATTTAACCTATATATTTTATTATAACTAGGTATCTCTATAGGGCTTTGAACTCAACATAGCTAAGACAAAATAATCATGTAACTATTTATAAAAATTCTGCCATATATTAGGCATTATACTAAGTTCTGGATTTGTTCTACTGAGTCTGCCTTCCCCAACCCCCACTCTGGGTCTTATTATATCTTCCATCTCAGGAAGTAGCACTAATATCCATCCAAAATCCAGATCACAGAACATGACCCATCTTTGACATCTCATATCTTTCATATCTTCTCAGAGCTAATCATATCACCACATCCCCAAAATTCTGCCTTCTTCATATCTCCCAAATTGTACCCTCCTTTCTACTTTGATAGGATTATTACAGGCCTCAATTTTTCTCACCTGAATGATTGAAATAACCTGAAATGGTCTATTTACATTCAGACTGGCTTTTTTTACAGTTCAGTAGTTTTCAAGCTGTTCTTACACAAAATTCACCTGGAGTAATATGAAAAAATGTAGATCTCTAGTCATCATCTCAAACTGACTGAATCAGAGACTCTGAAAATTGAAGTTAATTTTTTTTTAAGCGAGCACTGGAAGTGATTCTCCTGTAGTTATGAAGGTCCACATTGGGAAGATTCTACCTCATCATTAATAGGGCAAGGGGCAATCTTTCTCAAAGGAAAATGCTATTCTATTGCTACCTTCTACACAACTCTACATACAATTCTTAAGTGGCTGCATTTTTTTCTTTTCTTTTATTGTAAACAAAATATTTATTGTCTTGTCTCCCTACCTATTTCATGAGCCTTATTATTTTTTCCCACTTACTCTCTGTTCTGGTCTCATACTCTAAACCACTATTCTCAAACTTTCCTGCACACTGGAGTCACCTAGGGAGCTGTAAGAATTACTGATGCCTGGGTCCCACCCCAGACATTCTGATTTAATTGGTATGGAATGCTGGCTGAGCACTGGAATTTTTAAAGCTCCCTAGGTGATTCTAATGTGCAGCAAAATTTGATAATCACTTCTCTATATATACCAGTAGTTTTTGAAATTGAATTTGAAAATTCCTATGGAATTTTGAAAACTACTGACTTCTGTGTCCTAAGCCCAGATACTGTGATTTACTTTGTCTTGAGGTGTTCTCTGGGTATTGGAAATATTAAAATGTACTCAGGTGATCTGAACTTGCTAAAGAGTTTGGGAACCACTGCTATATATCACGATACCACAGTGAAGTATTTTAATTCCCTCAGTGCTTCACAATCCTTTATCATTCAGTGCCTTCATTTAAGCTGTATCTTTTCTGTCAGGATATTGTTTCATTTCTCAGAAACTGTTCTCTCTCTCTCTTATTTTCTTATGACCCTGCCTCACCCAGTCATAGTTAATTGGACTAAATGGACATCTGACTTAAATTAGGAAGCAAATTCTTCTGTGAAATTTGAAATTCGAATGTAGAGATTGAGTTAGTTAGCTATAGTGAGTCCACATGTAAAATCCATATATTCGGGGCTGCAGTTATAATCAGTGCCAGAGTAAGCCGATGAGTTGTGTGGGCCAAACTTACCAGGAAACCAAAGTTGCTAAGAGAATCAGGACGGTGCAGCAGATGTGCAGACAGAATCAGATGGGGCTCTTGGGGCCCCTGTGATTGATAGGAAAGTAGATAATGGCATTCGGTTTCCCGTGAGGTTCCGTGTACCTGCTGCAGGGCCTTCTGGATTCACATGTGCCTTTCCAATAAACTTTTTGTATAAGTGAGTTTCCGTTTCTTGCAAGCAAGTGATTACAAAACAGAGCAATGGAGTAACTGCCATGTCTTCCCTTTTCTTAGCTGAATTCTAGATAACATTTAAGAACTTACGAATAATTTTTAATTTCATTGACTTATATCTTGTCTTTATTATATCCTTCCTTCTGCTTAGTTGGGTTTATTTTGCTATTCTGTTTTCCAGGTTCTTGAGGTGGGAACTTAGATTATTTCTGATATAAATTTCCTTCTTAGCACTGCTTTAGCTGTTTCCCACAAATTGTGATATGCTGTATGTAGTATCATTTTCATTCATTTCAATGTATTTTTTTTAATTTCCTGTAAGTCTTCTTCTTTGACCCATAAATCATTTAGAGGTGTGTTGTTTAGTTTCCAAGTGTTTGATAATTTTCCCACTATCTTTCTCTTACTGATTTCTAGTTTAATTCATTGTAGTCAGAGGATTTATTCTATATGATTTCAATTCTTTTCATTTTTTTTTAGGTTTATTCTGTGGCCCAGGATATAGCCTACTTTGGTATATGTGCTGAGAGAGGTAAAAATAATATGTATTCTTCTGTTGTTGGGTGGAGTGTCTTATAAATATCATTAGATACTTTGTGATATTGTGGAGTTTTTCTCTACCCCTTAAGATTTTCTGTATAGTTCTATTAATTGTTGATAGAGGGGTGTTGTAGTTTCCAGTTATAATTGTGAAAATGTCAGTTTCTTCTTTTAGTTCTTTCTGTTGTTGTTTCATACATTTTACAACTCTGTTGTTTGGCGTACACATATTTAGGGTTACTATGTCTTCTTGGTGTATTAATGTTTTATCACTATTAAATGTCCTTTTTTGTCTCTGGGAATTTTTGTTGCTTAAAGCATGCTTTATCTGATACTAATATGGCCACTCCTGCTTTATCTGATTAATTTTCTCATGATATATGTTTTTCTTTTCTTTTAACCTGCCTATATTACTATATTATATTTAAGTGAGTTTCTTATAGACAGTTTCTAGTTGAGTCATATTTTTAGGCTCATTCTGCCAAACTCAATGTGGAAATTTTCTAATTAGTGTACTTAGACCATATACATATAATGTAATTATTGAAACACTAGAGTATATGTCTGCCACTTTATTTTTTGTTCTTTGTTTGTTCTCAATTTTCCTTTTTCCTATCTTCCCTTGAATTAGTTGATTATTTTTCAGAATTCCATTTTTATTTAGCTGTAGTATTTAAAAATATTTTTATTGATATATAATTCATGTATTATAAAATGTATCATTTTAAAATGTAAAATTCAGTGGTCTTATTATATTTACAAAGTTGCACATCACTATCTAATTCCGGGATATTTTCACCATGACAAAAGGAAATTTCATAACCATTAGCGGTCGCTCTCTGTTTTCCCCTCCCTCTAGCCCCCAAACTTTTAATTTCTCTCTCCATATATTTTTTTATTGTGGATTTTCATACAAATGGAATGATATAATATGTATTTATTTGGGTGTGGATTATTTCATTTAGTGTAATGTTTACAAAGTTTCTCCATACTGTACTATGAATCAGCACTTCATTCCTTTTTATGGCTGAATAATATTACATTGTATGAAAATACCACATTTTGTTTATCCATCCATCAGTTAAAAGGAATTTGAGTTGTTTCCAATTTAGGGCTATCATGAAAAATGCTCCTATAAACATTTGTGTACAAGTTTTTGTAGGGACATGTGTTTTTAATTCTCATGAGTATATTTCTAGGAATGGAATTATTAGGTCGCATGTTTAACTTTTTGGGAAACTCTCAAAACATTTTCTGCAAAAGGTGCACCATTTCATATAATCCCTCCACTAGCAATGTGTAAGGGTCCAAATATTTCCACATGCTTGCTCACAATTGTCATTGTCTATTTTTTACTTTAGTTATTATACCTTTTAATCTCAGAATTTCTATTTGTTTTATTTTTATAATTTATATCTCTTTGTAGATATTTGTCATTTGCTGAGATATCATTCTCTAGTTCACTGAACATATTTAAAATAACTAACGTCTCTGGGTAGTAATTTCAATGTCTGGTCTTCGTCAGAAATAGTTCTATTTTTCCTAAGGATTGACTATACTTTGTTGTTTCTTTGTTGCATGTTAAGTATTTTTTTTTTGTTGTTAAAAACCTGACATTTTAAATAACATAATGTGGAATCTCTGGAAATCAGACACTCTCCTTTTCCCAAGATTTGTTATTATTGCTGTTTATTGCTGCTGTTGTTTTTCTTTTTTTTCTTTTTTTTTTGCTTGTTTGGTGCTTTTTCTGAACTAATTGTGTAAAGTCCATTTTATTGCCATATACAATCACTGAAGTTTCTGTTCAGTTAGTTTAGTTGTCATCTAATGATTGGAAAGAGATTTCTTTAAATACATAGAATTGATGTCTCCCAGTTTGTTAAGTGGCTCTGTGCATGTGTTGGTGCATGCCTTTCAACACATAGCCAGACAGTTTATAACTCTACCTTTGCTTCCTTCTTGCACTCAGAGTGAGACAGAATGTGAGTTCAGGGATATCTTAGGTCTTTCCTGAGCAGGTGTACATCCCTGGGTATGCACATAGCTCTAGATATGTGTTGGCAATTTAGTGGACTAGAAAAGTTGTCATTTTTTAAATTGTTGCTGTTCTTTGCATGAGTGTATTATATTGTTATAATCAATGAATCTCTTCACATATTATTTTCACAAAAGTTTATAGTTTACATTAGGGTTCACTCTTGGTGTTGTACATTCTATGTGTTTTCACAAATGTATAATGACATGGATCCACTATTGTAGTATTGTGAAAAATAGTTTTATTGACTAAAAATCTTATGTACTCTGCCTTTTTATACCTCTCTCCTATGACCTTTGGCAAACACTATATATTTTTTTATTGTTATGTCTTTTTCAGAATGTCATGTAGTTGGAATCATATAGTATGTAGACTTTTCATATTGGCTTCTTTCACTCAGTGAGTGCACTAAATTTTCTTCCTGTATTTTCAGAGCTTATTTTTTAACACTGAATAATATTCCATTGGATGGATATACCACACTTTATTCATCCATTTATCTATTGAAGGACCTTTTGATTACTCCCAAATTTTGGCAATTGTGAATAAAGATGTCATAAACAATTGTATGCAGATTTTTATGTCAACATAAGTTTTCAACTCCTTTGGGTAAACACCAAGGAGCATGATTGCTGGATTGTATGGGTAGAATATGTTAGTTTTGTAAGAAATATCCATATTATTCTCCAAAATGGTTGAACCATTTTGCATTCCCACTAGCAATGAAGGAAAGTTCCTGTTGCTTCCCATTCTCACCAGCATTTGGTGTTGTCAGTATTTTTGATTTGGGTCACTCTAATAGATGTGTAGGAATCTTGTTTTGATTTGCAATTTCCTAATGATGTATTATGTTAAACATCTTTTCATATGCTTATTTGTCATCCGTATATCTTTTTTTGGGGTCAATTGTCTGTTCAGGTAATTTGCCTAATTTTAAATTAGATTTTCTTTTATTGTTGAGTTTTAAGAGTTCCTTGTATATTTTGAGTAATAGTTCTTTATCATATGTGACTTTTGCAAATATTTTCTCCCAGTTTGTGGGTTGTCTTATCTTTCTATTGACAGTGTCTTTTTCGTAGTAAAATTTTATAATTTTTATGAAGTTCAGCTTGTCAATTATTTTTTCAATTGATAATGACTTTAGTGTGGTATGCATTGCCATATCCAAGGTGTCTACTCCCAACCATACCTATGGGGTTATATTATCTTTCAACATATCTATCTTATCTTTTAGAAATTTTATAGTTTTTCTTTTCATATTTAGGTCTATAATCCATTTGAAGTTGATTTTTGATAAAGTTGTAAGGTATGTGTCTAGATTCATTTTTTTGCACATGGATGTCCAACTTTTTCAGCACCATTTGCTAGAAGTATTATCTCCATTGCATTGCATTTGCTCCTTTGTCAACTATTAGTTGACTATATTTATGTGGGCCAATTCTGGGATCTCTATTCTATTTCACTGATGTATTTGTCTACTCTTTGGCAATACTACATTGTCCTAATTACTATAGTTTTATAGGTAGTCTTAAGTCCTACAATTTTGTTCACTCATAAGTATCAGTCCTACAATTTTGTTCTTCTCTTCTAATATTATGTGGGCTGTTCTGGGAATTTTGTCTCTTCATATAAACTTTAGAATTAATTTTGTCACTATCCGCAAAATAATTTGCTGTTATTTTTATTGGGATTGTATTGAATCTATAAATCAAGTTAGGATTCTATAGCTATAGAATTGTATATATTAACCTAGGATCCTGCAACCTTGCTATAATTGCTTATTAGTTTCAGGATGTTTTTGTTTCTGTTTTTGTTCTCTCTCTCTCTCTCTCTCTCATTTTCTTAGTTAGCCAGTTAGAAGCTTATTGATTTTATTGATCTTTTCAAAAAATCAGCTTTTGATTTCATTGATTTTCTCTATTGATTTCTTATTTTTAATTTTATTGATTTCTGCTCTAATTTTTATGTCATTTCTTTTGCTTACTTTGGATTTAGGCTGTAGGCTGTAGCAGTAATGAGCTATGTGAGTGGCCAGCTTCCCTGTTTCTCTTTGATGAAGGAGGATGGAGGCCTTTGAAATCTTTTCTCTTTCCCCAGGCCTATTGTCTTCTTAGTAGTGTGAATTGTAATGGCACACTCAGTTTAATCTCTGAGATAGTAGGCAGTGCTTGTGGGTGAGAATCAACCACACCCTGTATGATTGAGTTAGTTAATTCTGTAAAGGGTGAGCAAATTGACCTATCTGTCAGTACATGGTGCTTACCAGAAGGAAAAAACTGCAATGTTGTTTTTGGGGCTTGTGACCAGCTGTGTCCCTCAGGAGAAGCACTCAAATGCCCCAGGTGGTGGGTGGGGCCCTGGAACTTTCAGTTGAGTTCTTATCTCTGCCACAGCAGAGGGAAGTGAGGGAGTGAGGCTGGGCAGGACTGAGATGGGTGGGCTTACCCTCAGGCTCCACAAAAGCTGGCAAGGTATCTGCTTCAGCAGGGGTCAAAGGTCTGCTCCCAACTTCTCGGCAAAGCCACCAGTGAGGGGCCAAAGTGGCCCCAACCTACCAGACAGTCAGCTTGTGAAGGCGGGGCTGTCTGAGATCCATAATCTGGCAGTCTGGAGTTGGCCTCTCTCCTCTCCACCCTCCCTTGCTCTGTGGTTTCCTCCTGGCATCTGCTGGCAGGAAGGACCTCAAGCTAGGGAAGCTCCCCTATGACTATGATGCAGGCTGGGAGGTTCCCTCCCCAGGATCCCAGCCTGAGCCGAGAGCACAGTCCTCCTGTGGGAGGAAGGGTGCTCCATGAGTATGCTGCAGCTAGAAACCACACTGCACTCTCTCCATTGATCTGCTCATGTGAGAACCCTTACCTACCAAGACTAATTTACAAATCTTCCCTCCATGCCCTGAGCAACATGATTGAAAGCGGCAGGTACAGGATCTGGCTTGTGGGCCCATCCCAGGCCCCTGAAGACCAATCCCTGACCATGTCAGGGAGAAGCACGCTGGTACCAGGTTGCTCATGTGGGGGCCAAGCACATTCGATATCCCTCTGACTTGGGTATGGCCTACTCTGAGGAAGTCATGGGTTGAGCAGCACTAAAGAGGGCTAGCAGGCAGAAAGCTCACAGTCCAAGCACCCCACAGTTCACTACAGGACTCCAAGAGGAAAGGTCTGACACCCACTATCTCTAGAATCCTCAGTGTGGTGGCTCAATTGGCTCTCTTGGTAGCATGGGTGAGGGAGAGAAACAGGAGAAAAGAGTCTGGATGGAGTAAAGCTAGCATTCTGGTCATGTCCATCCCTTACTCCATGAGGCTGCCTACCCAGAATGTCCAGGCACTGTAGGCACGCAGATCACCCAGGACCTGCTGGACCTCTGTGGCTCTTGCAGTCTGGCCCAGAGTTGGGAACTGTCTGTGTGGAAATAGGAAAGACAAAATCAGAGGAGTTGATGCCTTCTGGGGAGGACAAAGGCACACAGTGGGTAGAAAAGCAATATGGTTCCTGCTGTCCCAGCTTGGGTCTGTGGAGATGGGAGGTAGCCCAGGTGGGCTGGGAGCCTGGTGCTCTGTCCACAAGAAGCTCCCAGCTCACTGGTGACAGCAGCCTCTGGGCTTATATGGGCAGAGAGTCTCTCTAGCAGCTCGAGAACCCATCAACTGTCAGAGATGTAAGGGAAGGAGAAACCACTCCATTTACTCTTCTCATTGGACTCCAAGCCTCTCAGGGGTTGATATCTGCTGATACCTTGCTCCTTCCTTCTCTGGTCTGCATTTCCTTCCCGTGGAGCCTCCTGAAGTTTCTGGCACCCTTCCCTTAGACCCACACCTGGTCTCTGTTTGGCTGCTCATTTTTTCTCTTTCATCTAAAACTTCTCACTGAGATGCTCTGGCTGCTTGTGTTTCTGGTCAGCCATATTGCCTCTCTCCTCCTTACTTTTGAAAGCTACTTTAAAATCTTTGCTAGATAATTCTAACATCCCTGCCATCCTGGTATTGCAGTCTATTGTTTGTCTCTTTTGATTTTTTGTGAGATCCTCCTAATTTTTATATGATGAATCATTTTTTATTGAAACCTGGAGTTTTTTTTTTGTGTGTGTGTGTTAAATTATGGCTCTAGATCTTAGTTAAGCTTACTATTTTAGCTGGATTTCTCTGACATCACTCAAGAAAAGAGGGCCCTTAATCATTACTGCCAGATGGCTATAGAAATCTAGGTTCCTTAGTCTTTGTTGACACTTAGATGGTCATTTTAGTGGTACTGGGTACGGGGTAGGAATTTCAACATCCCACGTAGTCTCTACTGACAATGCAGTGGAGATGAACTCATTACTGCTATGTAATTATAAAAGTCTTATTTCTCCACTAACCTTTTGTGACTCCACACCAACAGGGGGAGGGGTACTTCCTTATTGCCAGGTGAGGAAGAAAGTATAGATTTCCTATTTGATCTCTGCTGTAGGCCAACACCAGTGATTGCTGAGTCCAGGCTCCTAAGTAGTTTACTACACTAAAACTTCCTCTAAATAGAAAAGTTGAATTCTCCATATAAGAGGAGACATCTGAACTCTGAGAAATCAAATCTAGTGAAAATCAAAAGGAAAATATACCTTATGATTTTTGCTGTGGAAAGTTTGCTTTTCCCATTTATTTTGGCTTTCCTCATCATGTGCTTTTTTTTTAAAATTTTTTTTGGTGGTGGTTCTGAATTTAAGACAAAGCAATTATATTCTTAGAGAAGATGTAGCAGCTTTACAGAAATATTTTGATCTCCCTGAAATAAAATACTTTTGTAGTGTTGTGTCTGCATGCTATTCTCTCCCTGCAATCCTATTCTTTAAGAGACAACTTTACGTGGGTTAGCACATCTCTGTAAAAAATTCTCTGTACCAATTTCCCCAGGCCAGAAATCTCCATTGCATAAATCACACAGTATATTGTTCTTAAAGAAAAGAGTCATTTTTATAAGGAAATCAAAATCTTGACCACATTTTGCCAACATGGTCAATTACATTTATTTTTTAACTTGTCAACAGACTTTATTTTTCTTCTGCTTCATGTCAATTAAGTACATGAATTGAAACTGTTTGTGGAAATTACTTTTCATGGTGGAGAGGGTTTCTGACCAAAACTTTCCCTTATCTCATGTACAGTTCTCACAGTCTGCAGAATCAAATTCAAGAAGCAGTAAAGGAGATTAGACTCTAAGATGGTTCAGCATTTTAAAGAAAATGTCAGAAACTATTGATGTTCAGATTCTAGGACAAAGAAACCTCAATCCAGAAAATAGATCTAAGCATGAAGGATTTTTAAATGCTACAAAAGCAAGTATATTGCAAAAATGATTTATTTTGATGAGGAATTATGACAAAGTACGAGACTGTCTTCTTGAAGCACTAATTTTTCTTTCCAAATCTTGATGGTACTTAATTATGGTCATTATTGCATTTAATGTTATTAGAGGTAGTATCTATCTGAATATTAAAGATAATATCTAGTTCTGCCATCTCAGCTAGAGAGATTTATCTAAGATTTAGCTTGCAAAAAGAAATGATAGGGAAATGGAAAATGGCCACAGTGCTGCAGCTTATAAAGACTTGTCAAGGACAAGTGAAGAAGAATTTAGAAAAAAGCTTTACACTGTCCTATTCAAATCCAACTTTGTTCCTCTACAAGTATTTTATGATTCTTTTTCTTCTGTATTTCCCCAGCCATATTTTTTTTAAATGTTTGGATTCCATTACAAAGAGATTGTTAGTTGTGTAGAAAAGAGTGGGTAAAAAGATGTATTACTGAGGATTTTTCAGCCTTTCTTGTTTTTTGGTTCATGCTGTGTTCCTCAGGAAGCAATTTCCCTCATGAACTTATTTCTTCTGCTATATTAGTACATTGTATTAACTATCTCCTGTCCTGCACTGTACATTCATTCCCAAAGATTAATGTATATACACTCTTGTCTGGGGCACTTCCAAATCAAATGTCTCCTCCTAGGTTATATATGAACAGCACATACTTAGGGCCAGACTGTAGATGAAGAATTTTAATATTCAGGGTTTATGTATAAGGGGGAAAAAGTGCTCACCATTTTCTTCACACTTTAAGTTAAATTATTTTATCCAGAGTAGATCTAGATATTGGTGTCTTTTCATGAATCTTACCTGGCATGCAAAAAGTTTCAGTTGTGAGTTCAGCTCATTTTTCAGCTCATCTTCTCTTTCACCTTTGATTATTGTTTTTATCCCGTTTGCTCAGGTTTCCCTCTAGTACCATCAATTATCCACAGGATAAATCTCCATTGTATGTCCATCATGTTTATTCTCTGTCTCACCTTTGTCTTGGTTTTGACTTGATTCTTGGATAGTTCCATAAATTTGTAATTCACATATTAACAGCAGTGGGCCTGGGAGTAGGGGGGATGCTGTTATGCATAGACCCAGTCAAATTTCTTATGTAGTAGATATATGTGGTTAATCCTGGCTCAAATGAGGTGAAATCTTCTCTTTCAGCATAATATGAAGCAAGCTATAATTCTTACTTCTCCAAAGGAATTGCATGAGAAACTGTAACTCGCAAACTACTCTGTTCTCACATCTTTTCCTGTCTCTTCAGCTTCTTCTACCACATTGACACTCAAGGATTCAAGGATACAATGGGCTATTCTTCTCTAGGGTTGTGCTATGGATAGGGGAAAGAGATGTAGTCAGGCCCCAGCTCCGTCAAAGCACAAACATCTCTGTTTTGCTTTATATTTAGGTAAGAATCATATTTTTGAGAAAAGGTGTGCTCAGTTCTGCTGAATTGAAATGGTCTTTTTTTCCTCTCTCTCTGTGTGACTCAGCTATTCTGTTTCAGATATCAAAGTTTGTGTCAGAGATCAAAGCTGATATTTTCCAGTATGACCCTATCTGGTGATAAAAGTAATAGAAATACCTGGATCTCTTCATTTTTTATTTTTTTTTTACAACATTTACTTCAACCTGTCATATAATCTTTTGCATATTGTCTGTTTCTCTCTGCTGGAATATAAACTCCTTGTGAGAAGAGAATTTGCTTTATCGACTGTTAACTTCTTAGTGCCTTGCGCATAGTAGGTGCTCAGGAGATATTTATTAAAAGAAAGGAAGGATACGATGGTGATTATCAGGCTCTTCACATCTTTGAATCTAGGGTCCCAATATATAAGTATTTAACAATGAGAATAAATGGTTGAGGAAAGGAAGGTGTATGGATTATTTTAGAAGGTGCCCGAAATGCATCTTCATAGATATGTCAACTGGAAATTTAGATTGGAAATCTGAAGCTGAAGGGACAATGTGAACTGAGGATTCATAGCATCTATGTAGTATTTGGTGGATGAAAAGCACTTGGCATGCTTTGTAGCAGAAGAGGACCAGTGGGCTGAAGACTTAACCTTTGGGCACATTAATGTAGAAACTAGAGAAAATCTTTTTACATTTTTACATGACTATAACCTGAATAAAGAAAACTAAGTAAAATAATAAATACTACATATTAAAGGGGTGATTGGATGGAGACCTCCAGAGAGATTAAGAGATTTGTCTCTAGTAGCTGTGTCTTTATATTTCAAATGGGGATAAAATCCATGGGGCTATATGTTTATAATTCAAAAATTGAAAAAATTTAGGGAGCAAATTTTTATTCCTCTCTCTGGAGAGGAAAGGAATAGCTATATAGCAGTTTCTATGGAAGCTCCCAGATTCATAATTTCAGGATTCTTTTCCTATAGTGCCAAGCCAGGGGGGAGCCACATTTGTATAGGCAGGGTGATATCTGGCTCCCAACACACCACTCTGAAGAGAGTAGGGTATGGGGAACAAACATAGTTGTTGCTGTAAAGTAATGATACTATGCCTCTGATCCAAAACCTTCATGTTTGTTTAGAAAAAGATAAATATAGATATTTATTTAAAATCATGTTCATCAATACTTATAGGACAAGGAGAGGAAAAAGAACACAAAGATGAATGAGAAATGGAAGAGGGTGATATCTGGTAGGCAACTGAGTCTGACATTCTGATAACTCCAACACCAGATATCTGAGTGCAACCTCATGGGGGACTCCAAGTTGGAAACATCCAGCTGAGTCCAGTTAACCCCAGAACCATGTGGGATAATAATATATAATTTTAAATTGGGAATGGTGTTATAAATATATCAGAATAGGTAGTGTACCTCAATGTACTTCCTATGTGACCTGGAGATAGTCAAGAAACTGAACTACCTGAGACTTCCAAGCCTAATCATACTGACATGTTTTGCCAAGTATATGCTCTGTGTTTACCATGCAATTAATTATAACTTTCAAAATTTTCTGTGCTAGAATGCTTATTTTCTCTAAGCCTCCAACTCAGTTTTCCATAGGACAAAGTCACTGTGACTTTAATTACTCCAAAGAAGAAAACTCAATATTCCTTTCCAAAGTCATTTATGTTGCCAGGGAAGTGCTGCAAATACATTGTACAGGGAGAATACTAGGTTCCTCTCATAGTATTTTCTTTGTTTAAGAAAATAGAATTACATACGGAAAAATAAATGTATCTTTTCATCCTTTGAGAAGTCCCATGAGCACCTGACAATTGCATGAGAATATGGTGTTGTTTTTGAGAAAATGGTCTATTTGGGGCATAGTTTTCCTGAAGATTGAATGCTGATATTATTTCATCATAGGACATAGCCATTTCTCAGCAAGGAGACAATATGTGGTAATGATGGCTTATATTTTAAAACTACCTTTAAGTTGTCAAAATGCTTTCATATATGTTTATAAAATTACAGAGCATTAAAGTGAAGAAGGGTGTTAGACAATGACAAATCTAATCCTTTCATTTTCCAAACAAGGTCAATGGAGGCTAGCAGGTAAAGTAATTTGCACACGAACATTTAGGTAGTTGGTGGCAGACCCAGATTCTTTGGTTTCTGCCCACTTATTATGATATCATTTCTGCCTTGGAAGATCCCTCTGTGGTAAATACAGTGTGATGTGTTTGGCTAGTTTTACAATGAATGGGTTAAGGCAAAATATCATATTTTTAGTCATTACATTAAGGTCAAATGGTAATTTAAAGCAGAACCCCAAGCACCATTAAAATTGTTCATCATCCCAGCAATTTCACTCTAGGAATATACCCAAAAGAAATGAAAACATACATACACACAACATTTTTTACACAGTATTCATAGCAGCATTGTTCATAATAGTCCAAAAGCAGAAACAAGTGAAATCTCCACCAAATGATGAATGGATAAAAACAATGTGGAATTTCTATACAATGGACTATTATTCAGCAGTAAAAAGGAATGAAGCCCTGATATATCCTACAACATACATATGCCTTCAAAACGTTAAGTGTAAGAAGCTATATGCTGTATGATTCCATTTATATTAAATATCCAGAATTGGCAAATCTGTGGAGTCAGAAAGCAGGTTAGTAATTGCCTAGGGCTGCAGGGTATGGGAGAATGAGGATGACTACTAAAGGGTACAGGTTTCTTTCTGGAGTGATGAAGATGTTCTAAAATTGATTGGAGTGATGATTGCACAATTGTGTGAATTATATACTTTAAATGAGTCCATTGTTAAACATATGAATTACACCTTAATAAAATGTACCAGAAAAAAACAAACAAACAAACAAACTACATTTGATCATGATCTTGGAAACTAAGATGAGATTTATTTATTTATTTATTTATTTATTTATTTATTTATTTATAGATAACTTGTTTGTTTTAATTTTAATTTTATTTTTTTATTTATTCAATATATCATGAGGGTACAAACATTTTGGTTACATATAATGGGTTTGCCCTGCCCAAGAAGGACTATAAGCATGTTCCTCCCCCATACAATGTGTTCCACTTCCATTAGTTGTGGATCTATTTCTCCCCATGAGCCCCTCAACTGGCATCCAATAAGTATTACTACCATGTGAGCACCTTAGTGTTGATCAGTTAGTACCAATTTGATGACGAATTCATGTGGTGCATGTTTTTCCATCCTTGTGATACCTCTCTTCGAAGGATGAGTTCAATCTCTACCCAGGATAATATAAGAGGTGCTAGATCACCATTGTTCTTTGTAGTCGAGTAATATTCCATGGTATACATATACCACATTTATTAATCCATTCATGTATTAATGGGCACTTGGATTGTTTCCACATCTTTGCAATTGTGAATTGTGCTGCCACAAACATTCGAGTACAGATGTCTTTATTATAGAATGTCTTTTTTTCCTTTGGTTATACGCCTAGTAGTAAGATTGCTAAAATGAAACTTAATGGTGGCACATTGTGTCATAATTTTATCATGACACAATGTATACAGGCATCAAAACATCACACTGTCCCCTATAAATATATACAATTATTATGTCAATTAAAAACAAAACAAAACTTTAAAAAATGGCACAGATCCCACATAAGATTACATCCTAGAACACTGAAATATGCCAATTGAGTAATTCCATTAAAGTAAGATTTAAGCTAAGTTGTGATTTGTTGCCAATATGGGTCAGATTTGCCTAGAGCAGTATTTTCTCAAGTGTTGTAAACATTGTCTTGAAGGTACAGATGATAATTTTAAGGGGACCTCAGATTTAATGAGCATGAATTATTTGATGCTGGTATTCTATTTGTGATAGTAATATAAATTGTCCTCTTAAAATATATTAATTTGAGTGAAAAATAAAGAAACAAAAATACACAAATATTGGTACGGTTCATATGATTATATGGTAAAAGTCATGAAGATGATCCATGAACAATTAACTCTTGGGAAACTGTAGTCCAAAGAAAATTTCTTCTCCCAGGGCTCAGATTATTCTCTAAGCTTTTCCAACAATAGTAAGCTGTTGGTTACAGAAAGGGAGCAACTAGATGTGTGTGGATAGATGGCTCAAAGTCATCTGTTCTCAAACCAAGAAGTAACATGGCTTCAGATGACAAATCAAAAGTGGCTCCCTTTGATGTGAAAGATCACACCTGACACTGCATGCAAGGAAATACTGAAAAGAATAAGCACTCTAAGCTCAAGGAATTTGGATTTCAATATTGGTCTGTGACTTGTAAAACTTGGAGCAAATCACAATATCTTTGAGTTTGTGTCTTATTTGTGAAACAGAAATAGCACGACTTATTTTAATAAGGGGGATGTGAGGATTAAGTAAAATGATGAAAGTGCTATAGTGTATATTACCTGACATAGAATAGATGATTAAAGGCTGGCTCCCTGCCTTCCACAGAAAGTTGTACAATCACATCCCATGGAGCAGAGTGGAAAGTTAATTGGCTGTGCCATTCTGTCAAGAAGATGTATGTTAGGACTCTTATGGGGTTGGAGGGTGAAGCCCTTAGGTCTTTTCAAGTCAATTGCAGTTATTGGTCAGTCACACCCCATGGCCAATTAGCACATTCCTTGGACAAAATTCACTTAAAAAAAAAAAAAACCTTCCCTGTCTCATTCTGCTATTCTGATTATTATTCTAGACCCCTTGTTCCTTATGAGAATTTTGGGGTTTTGTTGTGTTTGGTGATTGCACCTTTTCTCCATAAAAACTGAAATATCATTCGGGGGATCCCTTTGAGGTCCCAGATACTTCCTATTAGAGGAAGCTGATCCCCAGAAGCCTGGCAGGTAAGTACGTTTGTATATGGAACAGACTTCCCTTTGAGTCCTATTGGCCCATTCACATGAGATACATAATTGGGTATTTACTCGATCTGCAATATGAAGTGGTGAACAGAGCATGGGCTTTTAATTTTTTACACCCTTGGATGTACCTCCTCGCTCTAAGTTTTATAAACTTTATAATCTCTAGAGTCATTTGCCTCACTTTCTCTTTGATGAAAGCAAAAGGAGAAAGAAAAGAGAGTTAAAGAGGAAAAAAGGGAGGAAGGGAGGAAAGAAGGGAGTAAGTGAGGAAGGAGGAGAGGAAGTAAAGAAAGAAAGAAGGAAGGGAGGAAGGCAGAGAAGGTGGGAGGAAAAAAAGAAGAATATTAATACTCTTTTCACCAAATGTTAGGAGAATAAATCCAAACGAGGTTGTTTGGAAGATAATTAGACTAAGCACTTATTAAACACTTTGCTCCCTCTTTTTCTCCTTCTTTCCTTTTTGGATTGGATTTTGGGGTTTGAAAGCATTTGTTAAATAATAATTTGCATAGATATGATGGGTGGAAATTTAAAAAGCCATAAGAGAATAGGTCTAACTACAACTCAGATAAGACAAAAACATATTTAACATAAATTGGATTGTGGAGCAATGGTCAGGAACTGTGCATAAAAGCTAATAAAGACCCTAGTAAATATCACTGGGAAGCCTTCACTGGCAGAGTCTCCTTTCCCCTATATCATCTCATTACAGTGACATTTCAGCCAATATATTTTCGACTTGATAAATGAATGCTTTTGTCCGTAGGCAGCAAATACAGTTTCACTAGTGAACTTGTCAAACTCAGAGAAACACTAAGATGGGGGCTGTATTATTAGTCATTTTATAGATGAGGGAATTTGGGCTTACTGAGATGAAGTAACATGTCCAAAGTTGCATAACTAGGGATGGAGCACTCAGACTCTGCTCTGTCCAACCCTAGAGACTTTACTCTTTGTCACCATGTTTTACAGCCTCTCCGGGTCTTGAAGAAAGTGAGGAGAATAGGTTATTTGGCAAACAGCTTGTGTGAAGGGTATTCTGCCAGCTTCCAGCAATTATAAGGTAGACACCTTAGCATGTTCTGAAGGGACAGACACTATACTAATTGGCATATCTGGAGCAAGGGAATGGATTAACCACTGGAAGCTACTGGAGCATTTTGGGGATGTCACTGACTTTAGTTTTAAAAGAGCAAAGTACACATCAACCTGGGTGCTGGATTCTGAAATAATTATCTTTCTTTTGCTTCATAGGTTAGGCAGAAAAATATTATGTTGCCACAAGTTTCCTTTTTCCTATTCTTGCTAAAAGCTCCCAAATCACAGTAGTCTGGGTTAGTATTTCCGCACATGTGCACACAGAGACCAACACTTTCCATTTGTGAGTGGGAAAAACCATCATGGTGTGAGGTAAGGAAAATGTGAATAGACCTTATCTTTTGAATGTTGAAGTGAATGATGTCAGTTTCTGGGAAGTAATCCACTACTTACTAGTGTGATTTTTAGAATAATGCAGGGAATGCATAATTCTACTGTTTTTTAAATGATGGCAACATGGATACTAAAAAGATACAATCAAACTGCACTTAGGGAAGGGTGTTTTGTCGTGTCTGTGGGGTGAGTGTTGGAAGGTATATGGGGTTCTTTCTTAAAGTGAAGGCTGGTATTGGAAATATGATATACTGGGTAAAGTTTGCCTTTGAGGCACCTCTTTCTTTCTTTTCTGTGAGGATTTTCTTCCTGCCTCTCTATCTTGACACTAAGGACAAGGAGCAGTAGAACTGAAATGCCTTTTTAGGGCATACCTATTTGCTAAACTTTGGTGCGTTATTCAAATGCAGTGATTTTTTTCCCTCGCATTCTGGAATTTATGGCTATCACTGCCACGCCTGGGTGGTTATGTACAAGGAACTAACTTTAATTTTTTAGAGTATAAAAATAAAACTGACCCCATGTATTATTACTTAAGTCAACCGTTTGTATGTGTGTCTGTGTTTTTCTTTGTGTTCTGCATTTGTGTTTTGTGTTCTGTGTTCATCCTCTGTCCTGTAAACAGGCCATGACATTCCCTAAGCTTAAAAATCGGTATGAATTTTGCTTTTTGCCTTGGGCTGGATATTCTCTGTTTTCTCCTCTGTATTCATTTTTTCCCCTTCTTCTGGCTGCTGTCACCCCCACTAGCCAGCCGCTATCAGTTGCCTTACTAGGCCTCCCTTGCTCTCTGTCATGTGGTTATATTCAACCAACAGGCATGGGAGATCAGAATGCAGATGGATGGAGAAGTCAGGCTATGTATTCACTTTGGTCTCTCTCTGCTGGGCTACAAATTTAACACTTCCCCTGACAAATGTCACACCTGCATTTAGATGGCTCTGCATTATAGTTGCAGCAGATCATCCCAGGCTCTTTCAAGTCCAGGGGAGGGGACAGATCCCTGCAGTTAGGGTGATTTACTGTCTCTTGTTGATTTCCCTTAATTTTGTTCACATGTCTGTAAATAGTCCTTATTAAACTCTCCTTAACTTCACCATTTGATTATGGCCATTTGTGTCTTGCCTGGATCTTGACTGATACAGAAACCAAAATATAATTAATTATATTTAAATGAAAACATTATTAAATTATTTACTCATTGCATTGCTTAACTTCTTCCTCGATCTTCCTCTATTTCCTAAAGCTTCAAATAAAATAAATTGGGTGGTGCAAAGGCAATTTATGTAACCAAAATACTTATACCCCCATAATACTCTGAAATAGATAAATAAATAAATAAATAAAATAAGAAAGTATTCCATAAAATGTGCTATGTTTCTCCATTGGCTTTTTTTTTCAAAGGTATTATGAATACTTCAGATGGAAAAGGGTTCTGTGAAGCTACTATGAACATTCACACTTGAGAGAAATGAATAGAGTAGAAAGCAAAGCCCTGGGGCTCTAATTTCTTCTCATCAGAGGAACATGATATAAACAGAGGAAAACCCTTGTGAACCACAGTAATAGGATGTCCTGGGGGGTAAGGGACAAGAGTGAGTTCTGGACAAAGAGAGGATGTTATCAAGAAGAACACTATGGAGAAACAAAATAAGAGGAAAAAAACCCTCCGTCACTGGAAAGTGCCTATGGCCTTAGCAGGAGTGAGAATGCGGGAATGTGAGAACAAAGATGTATTTGTATTTGTGACAGATGTCAACATTAGAGCATATCTGAATCCAGATGGTGGCTGTCAGAACATAGAAGCCCCTCTGGAGGGAAGAGACACCTGGACAAAGTCAGACATGCGGATAGTGCCAGGGTTTGAAAAGAGTAAGGGGAACTGACAAAGCAGTGAGAAGCACTTTGGAGCTAAGAGGAGAAGAAAGGCTGCGAGGATAGCCTCAAACACCATAAGCATAAAGAGAGAATCATCATCGTGAGCATGCTGATAAAATGGCTGCCTGATACGTGTCCCCTGGGAAATGATGAGCACAGTCTGTGTTGTTAGTAGCGATGACTGTCAGGACAGTACTTTTGAGCTGGATCACAGGAAAATGTGAAAAATAAGAACTAGAATTTCTTTAATACTCTATTAAGCACTTCACCAGAGTAGTCTCATTTTTATTCTTTTAAAGAGGTTACTTTTCTCCTTCATTTCATATACGAGGGAGCTGAGGTTTAAAGTTTACTAGTGTAGGGTCAAAAGACTAGGGAATATCAGAGCATTAGTCAAACTCAGTGAGCTCTGAATCTGGAGTTAACTCTATGAAGTATCTTCCTCCTACCTTCCCACCTCATTATGGATGAGGTAATCAGCTGAAAGCAGTCAGTAAAAATGTGAAATAATTCAGACATTGGGAAAAACAAGGATTTGTACATCTGAGACCTAAAGAAAGTGGCCTGTGACCTGGAAACAGGAAAAATCAAGGAATTCCCTGAGAGAGAGAGTTTTAAGCTTGCAATCTGTGGCCAATGAAGTTAATAAGGTGAAACCCTATATTTTGAATTTACATTAACCATATGTATTAGGCAATTATACCCTACAGCTCTCTCCCACTCCAGCAAATCTCAGTTAAACATCACAATATATTTAAAGTACCAGACCACACCATGACTAAATTGGGAACACTGATCTCACATTTACTATGCATGAAAATCACCCAGGACTCACAAATAAAAAAGATTCCTACAGCCCATCTCTAGAGATTCAGATTCAATAGGTCTGGAGTGGAACCCAGGAATCTGCATTATAACAACCACCCCAGGTGACTCTGATGGAGGTTTACATGCCTGTCACATTGGTTTTGAAGCAACTCTGATCTGAAATCTGATCAAGGAAAAGTGCTCTCAGCAGGAAAATGGGGATATATGGCAAATATGTAGATAAAGCTAGGGTTGATTGGTATAACTCTCTATGTTTTTTTTACCCCTTTTTCTCTCTTTCTGCTTTGTCTCCGTACCATTGTCCACTTGTTTATCAATTCACTCTTGGAGCATCTAGGAGAATCTCTTATTGAGGTTCCTAAAAACATTATTTTCCACCCACTACGTCATTCAATATGATATATCCTAAAAGGGAAACCTTCCTATACCGATCTCATAATGCCATTCTTCTCCCACAAAAACCTTCAAGTTTTAAGCTTAAGAGATAAAGTCCAGTCTCTTTGAGTTAGCATTTGAAGTTCTGTGAAATCTAGCCCTTCCTTATCTTTCAGGATTACTTCCCTACATGTTTCTTAGAACAAATATGTCTCCTTCTTTAGCAAATGTACTCCCAGTAGCTGTTTCTCCATGTACTTGCTGATACACCAGTTATCAGGAAGGAAACTCCTCCCTTACTCTCCTCACATTTCTACTTAGAGCTAGGGAGGAGTAGGTATGAGGACTAGGCAGTGGTATGCTGGTAAAAGTTTAACATCCTGCCCTCTTTAAGGAAAAGATCCTGATTTTTAGCATATGCTATTTTTCCTGGTGTAAATAATCTTCTTATGGCTGATTTCAAGCTACCAATAAGATGGCACTGAAAGTGGAGTTTGGAAGTGTATGCTAATTGGCTTTCATGAGCCTGTATAAACTAATTCAAGTGTGCCACTGGGACTAGGAATTACTCCCTTCTCTTTTCACAATGGTGTCTGGCTTTCAGGGAAACTCTGTATGTCTTTTTCACAATGAGTGGAGGATGACTGGTCTACATGCAAAATATGTGTGTTTTGCCCACGGTCTGGCTGATTTCTGGCCAGATGGTCTTTGTTCTGTGTAGTACTCAGTGTTATGCTAGCAGCTGCAGAAATCTAGCTGGTGAACCATGCAGTGTGCACTCTTGATACTTTCAAGGCCCAGTGCTCCTTCATAAGTCACCTCTCACTGGCATTGTGACCTTGGCCATGTTGTCCACTGAGCTCTTCAGGTGGACTGTACCTCCATGAGGGTTGCCCACAGCAGGCCTGCATTTGACAGCTCAGCAGGCTTCCAAGTACTGACTGAGTGTGAGCAGGGATTTCCTGATTCCTAATCCAGGGACTTGAGGGAGACTTCTCTCTGCCTCATCTCTTCCTTTATTCACTTCTTTCCAATCATAGATAGGCTCAAGCTGGTTCACAGAGCTGCAGAAGAGAACTAGAAAGCTACTCAGTCTTCTCCTGACAAAAAGAGGGATGAGTGCCAGTACTCTGGGGCCCCTAACCTGTTTGCTTATTTCTAAAATCATTATCAGGTTTTCTGTCCCTGGGGTTTCAACTTTGGGAAGTTAGTGGGACACAACTATTCCCTTCTCTGTTCTTCCCTTTTCTATTTTCCTTGGATTTTATTTCCCTTGCCCAAGAGCTTCTGTTTCCATTTCCCTTTAAGAGGTCACTTTTCTTGTATTCTGAGTTCTCCTTATATGTAAATGACTATAGGAAAAATGTATGAACAAACAGGTACATTATTTTCTCTACAGGTACAATCAAACAGATATAAATAGTAGCTAAAACTTGTAATGACCTCAAGCTTTGGCTCCAGAACTCACTAGATAAATCATGGAGCCTCAAGTCCCTCCCAGTTTCTTCCATTAGGGTCCTCAGGGTGGCATATACACTCACCAGGTGGACCAAGCTGCCCTGTTTAAGGGATACTTCTCTTAGTCTGTAATGTTTCCTTCTGCTGCACTGATGCTACTCTTTTCTGTTTCATGAGGTTGAAATAACAGATTTTTAAATTTTTAAGATTTGGATTTTTAAAATTTTAGGTTTTTAAGATTATAGTTGCAAGGATGTTAACTTTGAGATTCAAATTTGTACACTGACCTCTTGTAAGTACTTTCTTTTTCTATGGCGTCATGGTTTAACCTTAATGATGGGAAAACGGGAAACAAAAATCTTCATCACTTTAATAATTGTGGATATCCTGTTACTTTACAATATTTATTGAAGTCTGACTCCAATATACTCTTCCAGTCCTCTCTCATTGGAAAGAGAAGTGGTATTTTATTTGTGAGTATAGCTATTCTGTCTATAGCCAGGAACCCAGTTTTGTGTTTCTTCTTCTATGCCTTATACCCAGGGGTGGTATGTGATATTTTTTCTTGTAGGAAACACCCTGGGTGGTGGTAGAAGGTTCCCTATATTCCATTATCACTGGATAGGAAGTGAGGCCAGGTCTGTATGGAAGATCAGTTATCTCTATTTTGAAGAGTAGGAAGCCCACTTTAGTATTAGTATCAAGCATATTTTATCAAAAACTCTGCTTTTGGGGGAGCAAGGTACTTTGTCAAATGTATTAACTTTTTCTTATTAGATTGTTGCTCTATGGGTATTGCTATAGTTTGGTTTGTTTGACCCCTCCACATTTCATACTGAAATTTGATTCCTAGTGTTGGAAGTGGAGCCTAATGGGAAGTGTTTGGGTCACGGGGGTGGATCCCTCATAGATGGATTAATGCCCTACTGGGGGGGAGAAGGTGAGTAATTTCTCAGTCTATTGGTTCCTGTGAGAGATGGTTGTTAAAAAGAGCCTAGTACCTCCGCTTCCTCTCTTGCTTTCTCTTTCACCAAGTGATCTCTGCACACACTGGCTCCCTTTTCCCTGCTGCCATAAGTGGAAGAAGCTTGAGGCCCTTCCCAGATGCAGATGCCAGCACTATGCTTTGTGTATATCCTGCAGGACCATGAGCCAAATAAACTTCTTTTCTTTATAACTTACTCAGCCTCAGGTATTCCTTTAGAGCAACACAAAAGCACTAAGACAGATGTACTTTGTGTGTCAGGTCGCTGAAGAGGAGGAGGGTAGATGACAATTCTTAGCCCTGAGATATCTCATCATGGAAATTTTTCTCACTTCATTTATTCATTCCAGCTCTTACCCACACTCAAGCCTCAGCTTAATCCCAATTCATCTTTCTTAACCTAATAATCACCTTTTTTAGCATGTACTTCAAATTATTTATCAGATTCACTGATTGAGGAGCATGTTTGAAATAGTGACAGTGTCTTATAATTCTTTATATTTTCCTATGCTTGGCATCACATACCTACCTGGAATGTATTTTAAGTAACCAACTAGTAATTGTATTGCATATGGTAATTTTCAGGCTCTCATTCAGAGGGTTTGCTAGATACCTACACATATTACATAATAGAATAGTATATCTCACAAGATACACAGTTATCTGTAGACAAGAGATCTATTTCTGTAGAGAAAAGAGACAAGAAGAATCTTGGCTATCTTGTTTCCAATCTTGTAATTGTGTCCAGAGTCTAAGTTCTGAGTGAGACTCAAGGACTTAAACAGAAACACAGATGAGTCAGCAGGTGCCCTGATGGCAATTGTCCTGGAGAGAAAACATTGAACAACTGGGAATGACTCGTTCCTTCAGGGTCTTAAATATTTAGGGGGTAATCATCTCACTGATGTCTCTAAATTATTTAAACTAAATTGGCTTGCCCTCTGGTCTGTTCTTTTCGCAGGATTTGAAAGCCTGACAATTTCCTTCTCACAAGAGGGTAGGTTTATAGCTTAATCAAAATGACTTTTACCTAAGGCATTATGCCTATTATAAACCACATCCATTACAAGGTCACCAAGCAAAGGAAAAGGGAGGGCTTGAGGAAGAAAGAAGTTCAGGCTGCTAGTATAACTGGAAAGCAGGTTCTTTCTTCTGTTCTTTACACTTTTCATTGAAGGATAGAAGGGAGCATTTGGGGCAATTCATCCTTTCCAGTGACATACTAGGAAGTATATTTCTTTATAGGGTTACTATATGAGCATGCTAGTGCTTCACTTCTATGTATTTGATGTATCTGACAGCCAGGAATTGAGACTGGCTGTCAGTTTTCCTCCACACCTCTAGATCACTTCTCTCACAATACCCAGGACCTCCGTTATTTTGAGGAGAGAAAAAAAAAATGAAGGGAATGGAACATGCTAGCTAACTTAAAACATTCCAGGGCTGAAATACTAGGGATTATATTTTTCTATGTGGAAGCTCCAAAAGTAGAATTGAAACCAATGGGTGGGAAGTTATAATAAGGCTCTTTTCACTTCTGCTTAATCTTTCTCCTAGGTTACACCTCCATGGACAGGTACAAAGGAATACAAGCAGCAAATAAAATTTTAATGACATTAAGCTTTGACTCTAGAACTCACTAGAAACATGGACTCTCCAGTCTCTCAAAATTTCTTCTGTTAAGGTTTCTATGCTGGTATATACACTCCTCTTAGTTGGGCCAAATTACCCTCTTTAAGGAATACTTATCCCATTCTGTGGTATTTCTTTTTGTTTTACTGATGCAGCAGAAATAAATTGATGGTACAATTTTCTCTTTCATCAGGTTGAATTATCAGTCATTTGATCTTCAGTCATAGTAGTTACTGAAACCAATTCTCTCACCTTAGGTGGTTATGACCATCTTAATACTTCAACAATTAGATTAATTCTCTATTATTCCCAGACTGTGTACTGTCCCAGCCCCCATGGTGATTTGGACATAATATTTGCACATAAACTTTTGCCAAACAAATTAGGTGAAGTGAAGTGAGGAGAAAACTGGCAGAAGGGAAGTTTTCTTGAGTCCTTAAAGCAGGAAGCAATTTATCCCTTAAATGAGATCTTCATTCTCTGGGAGTTCCCCATGGCCAAACTCATTACAAAATAAAACCATAAGCACATCATAAAACAGGTAAAATATCTCACTGTGATCCTTGGAAGGGTGCCAAAGTACAGAATCACAAAGGGACCTTGGAGACCAAGATGAGAAATCTGGATCCACCTTGTTCTGAGGATGTATTTTTCCAAATTACAGTAGAAAAATGCCTACAGGAAGAGCTGCCTAGACAAAACTTTGTTTTATTTTAGGAGACATTCCTATTCATTATTGTTTTATTTCAGAATATTACTGGGGTACAACATTTCAGTTACCTGAATTGCTTTTGTACAGTTTGAAATTGCTTTTGTATAGTGAAAGTTATAAGTGTACCCATCACCCATCTAGTGTGCACCATATACATTACATGTGAATTTACCCATCCCCTCCCCCCTCCTCCCATCTGCTTGATTTCCATTGAGTTTTACTACCATATGACTACACATGAGTGTTGATTGATTAGTTCCAATTTAATAGCAAGTACATGTGGTATTTCTTTATTTTTCTATTCTTGTGATACTTCACATAGAAGAATGGTGTCCAGTTCCATCCAGGTTGAAAGACAAAGCTTTTTTTTATGCCTGAGTAGAGTACTCTATAGTATATATATATACCACATTTTATTTTTCCACTTATGTATTGATGGGCACTTGGGTTGATTCCATATGTTTGTGATTGTGAATTGTGAGGTAATAAATATTTGAGTGCAAGTATCTTTTTGATAAAATAACTTGATTTTTCCAATAGTGGGATTACAGGATCAAATGTTTGGTCTACTTTTAGTTTTTTGAGATATCTACATACTACTTTCCATAGAGGTTGTACTAGTTTGCAGTCCTGCCAACATCGTATAAGTATTGCTTTCTCTCTGCATACAAAGCAGAATCTGTTGTTTGGGGATTTTTTGATAAAAGGCATTCTCACTGGAATTAGGTAATATCTCATTTTGGTTTTAATTTGCATTTCCCTGATTAGAGACATTGAACATTTCTTCATATATTTACTGGCCATTAGTCTATCTTGTTTGGAAAAGTTTCTGTTCATATCTTTCGCCCACTTTTTAATGGGATAGTTGGATTTTTTCTTGCTGATATAATTGAGTTCTTTTCAGATTCTGATTATTAGCCCTTTATTGGATGTATAGCATGCAAATATTTTCTCCTATTCTGTAGATTGTCTATTCACTCTATTGATTGTTTCCTTGGCTGTGCAAAAGCCTTTTAATTTAATCAGGTCCCATTTATTTATTTTTGCTGTTGCTGTGATTGCCCTTGGGGTCTTCTTCATAAATTCATTGCCTAGGCCAACATCTAGAAGAGTTTTTCCAACATTTTCTTATACAATTCTTATAGTTTCATGCTTTAGGTTTAAATCTGTTATTCATCTTGAATTAATTTGTGTGAGAAGTGATAAGTATGGCTCCTGTTTCAGTCTTCTGCATGTGGCTATTCAATTTTCCCAGCACAATTTATTGAATAGAGACATGTTAACAATACTCATTCTGCCAATCAATCAGCATAATATGTTTTTCCATTTGTTTATATCCTCCAGGATTTTCTTCCTTAATGTTTTGTAGTTCTCCCTGTAGAGAGAAGTCTTTCACCTCCTTGGTTAAATATATTCCTAGGTATTTTATATTCTTTGTTGCTATTGTTAAAGGTATGGAGCCTTTGATTTGATTCTCTGTTTGACTCTTGTTGGTGTATAGGAATGATACTGATTTGTGTACATTGATTTTGTACCCTGAGACTTTGCTGAATTTATTTATCAATTCCAAGGGTCTCTTAGAGAAATCTTTGGAGTTTTCTATATATAAGAACATATCATCAGCAAAGAGCAATAGTTGGACCTCTTCTTTCCTTATTTGGATACCCCTGATTTCTTTCTTTTGCCTGATTGTACTTCTAGCAGTATGTTGAATAGAAGTAGTGACAGTGAGCAACCTTATCTGGTTCCAGTCCTAACCTGGAATGTTTTCATTTTTTCCCCATTAAGTATGATGTTGGCTGTAGGTTGTCTATGGCTTTTATAATTTTGAGGTATGTTTAATCTGTTCCTATTTTGTTAGGAATTCTTATCATAAAAAGATGCTGGATTTTGTCAAATGCTTTTTTTTGCATCTATTGAGAGGATCATATGGTCTTTGTTTTTGTTTTAATTTATGTGGTGAGTCGCATCTATATATTTGTGTATGTTGAACCATCCTTGCATGTTTGGGATGAAGCACAGTTAGTTGTGGTGGATTGTTTTTTGATGTGCAGCTGAATTTGGTTTGCTAGGATTTTATTGAGAAGTTTTGCATCTATATTCATAGAGATATTGGCTGTACTTTTTTTTGTTGTGTCCTTTACTGACTTTGGTATCAAGGTGATATTGGCTTCATATAATTAGTTGTGGAGGATTCCTTCCTTCTCAATGTTATGAAATAATCCCTGCTGTGTAGGTACCTGTTCTTTGTAGATCTGGTAAAATACAGCTCTGAAACTATCTGGTCTGTGACTTTTTTGTTGTGAGTTTTTTGTTTTGTTTTGTTTTTGCTGATTCAATTTTTTTGCTTGATATTGGTCTATTAGGGAATTCTATTTTTTCTTGATTGAGCCTTGGGTGGTTGTGTGTTTCTGATTTTTATAGTACTCAGAGGTGATATTTTGTATTTCCATGGTATTAGTTGTAATATCTTTTTTTTCATTTCTGATTGAGCTTATTAGGGTCCTTTCTTTTCTTTTTTCTGGTTAATCTGTGAACAACCTGTCAATTTTGTTTATCTTTTCAAAAAACAAGCTTTCTGTGTCATTAATCTTCTGTATAATTCTTTTGTTATCAATTTCATTTAGTTCTTCTCTGGCCTTAGTCATTTATTTTCTTTTGCTGGTTTTGGGATTGTTTTGCTCATCCTCTTCCAGTTCCTTTAGATGATTTATTAGATTGTTGATTTGTGACTTTTCTGTTTTTTTGATGTAGGAGTATAAAGCTATAACTTTTCCTCTTATGATTGCTATTTCTCAATCCCACAGATTTTGATAATTCATGTCCCTGTTTTCATTTAGTTCAAAGAATCTTTTGATTTGCAGCATAATTTCCTCTTTGACCCAATAATCATTCAGCAGTAGGTTGTTTAATTTCCATAATGTTTTGTAGACTCGAGTGTTTCTTTTGGAATTTATTTCTAATTTTATTCTACCGTGGTCTGAGATTATACATGGTATAATTTCTATTATTTTTTAAAATTTATTGAGACATGGTTTGTGGCCTAAGATCTGATCAGTCTTAGAGAATGTTCCATGAGCTGATGAGAAAAATGTATATTTAGTAGTTTGTTGGTGGAATGTTCTATATATGTCTGTTAGAGTGTTTGTTTGAACCCATTTGTTCTAGAGTGCCATTTTAGTCTATTGTTTGTTTGTTTGCTGGTTGGAGGATATGTTTCATTCTGCCAGTGGAGTGTTGAAGTTTCTGGCTATGACAATATTGCTGTTTATAATTTTGATAATAAGAAATGTCTACTCTGTAAAGACCGGTAGAAATGGGACAGGATGATGGAATGAAAATAAAGTGATGATTGTATTTTATTAAAGGTCAGATGCACTGAATTTTTATATTGTGAGGAAGAGAATAAGAACATGAACACAGAACGCATCCAGTTTCTGTATATACTTCAGGTAACGTCACTGGGGACATATGGATATGTAAAGTTGAGTGGAATTTTGAATATAAAAACCCTAACCCTAACCCCAGTTTTCCTAGCACCATTTATTACAGAGTCTGTCTTTTCCCCATTGGATGTTCTTGGCACCTTTGTCAAAGATAAGTTCACTATAGATGTGTGGATTTATTTCTAGATTCTCTATTCTGTTCCACTGGTTGGTCTGTTTTTATGCCAATGCCATGCTGTTTTGGTTCCTACAGTTCTGTAGAATAATTTGAAATCAGGTGGTGTGATTCCTCCAGTTTTGTTCTTTATGCTCAGGATGGCTTTGGCTACTCTGGGTCTTTTGTGATTCCATATAAATTTTAGGATTATTTTTTCTATTTCTGTGAAGAATATAATTGATATTTTGATGGGGATTGTATTGAATCTGTAGATTGCTTTGGGTAGTATGGACATTTTAACAATATTGATTGTTCCAATCCACAAGCATGGGATGTCCTTCCATTTTTTGTGTCCTCTTTAATTTCTTTCATCAATGTTTTATAGTTTAGAAGGAGCTCCAACAGCTCAATAGGAATAAATCAGATAATCTGATTAAAAAATGGACAAAAGATCTGAATAGACATTTCTCAAAAAAGAAATACAAATGACCAACAGGTATATGAAAAAATGCTTAACATCATTAGTCATCAGAGAAATGCAAATTGAAACTATGATGAGATATCATCTCACCCCATTTAAAATGGCTTTTATCAAAAATTCAGGCAATAACAAATGCTGGTAAGAATGCAGAGAAAGGGGAACCCTCTTATACTGTTGGTGGACATGTAAATTAGTGCAACCATTATAGAGAACAGTATGGATGTTCCTCAAAACTCTGAAAATAGAACTACCATAGGACCTAATAATCCCACTGCTAGCTTTATATTCAAAGGAGGGGAAATCAGTATGTTGAAAAGATATCTGGTGGGAGGGGGGAAGAGGGGATGGATATATACAACCACAACGAGTAAGATGTGCAACGTTTGGGGGATGGACATGCTTGAAGCTCTTACTCAAAGGGGGCCGGGGGGGCATGGGCAATATATGTAACCTTAACACTTGTACCCCCATAATACGCTAAAAATAAAATAAAATAAAATATTCAAAAGAAAAAAAAGAGAAAAGATATCTGCATTTCCATCGTTATTGCAGCACTATTCACAATAGCCAGAGTATGGAATTAACCTAAGTGTCCATCAACAGATGAATGAATAAAGAAATTGTGGTACATATACACAGTAGAATATTATATAGACACAAAAAAGAATGAAATCCTGCCATTAGCAACAACACAGATGGAATTGGGGAACATTATTTTAAGTGAAATAAGCCAAGCATAGAAAGACAAATCTTGCATGTTCTCACTAATATGTGGGAGCTAAATATTTAAAAACAATTGATCTCATGGAGACAAAGAGTAGAATGATGGTTAACAGAGCCTAGGAAGGGTAGTTGAGAGGGAGGATAACATGGGGGATGGTTAATGGGTGCAAAAATATAGTTAGAGCGAATGAACAATATTTGATAGCACAACAAAGTGATTATAGTCAACAATAAGTTAGGGTATAGTTTAAAATAACTAAAGGTGTGGAATCAGAATATTCCTAACACAATGAAATGATAAATGCTTGATGTGATGGATACTCCAATTTCACTTATTTGATTAATTCACATTGTATGCCTGTATCAATACATCATACGTGCCCTATAAAGTATATACAACTATTAATATTGTGTACCCATAATAATTAAAATGGAAAAAGAGTTACAAAAATACCGAAAGTGTAGGCACAATATAACAGAGCTTCAAAATAGATGAAGCAAAAACTGTTAGTGCTAAAGGGAGAAATAAACAAATCCATGATTATAGTTAGAGATTTTAGCATTCATCTTTCAATAAAGAATAGAGCAAATAGAGAAAATATCCAGTATGGATATAGAAGAACACTATCAACCAACTTGAGCCAACTGGCACTCGTAAAACACTTTACCTAAGAAAAGCAGAACCATTTTCAAATTCACAAGACATATTAATCAAGATTCACAATCTACTGAACCATAAAATATATCTCAACAAATTGCAGAATATGGAAATCATACAAATACATCCTCTAACCAAAAAGATATTAAATTAGAAACTGATAGCAAATATATAACTGGAAAAAAATTATCCAGAAATTAAGCAACATAGTTTTAAATACCTTGTAGGTAAAAAAAAATTCACAAGGAAAACGAGAAATATTTTGAATTGGATAATAATTAAACACATTATTTCAATTTTGGGGGGGGATACAGCTAAATCACTGGTTAGAAAGAAATAGATAGCTTTAAATATTAATGCTAGAAAGAAGAAACATTTCAATGTAAATAATATAAATTTATATGTGGAGCTTAGAAATAAACAACAAACAACGTAGAAGAAAGAAAATGACAATAAGACCAGGCACTGGTGAAATAGAAAATAGGAAAAAGAGAAAATGAATAACACTAAAATTTAGTTCTCTGAAATCAATTAGATTGATTAAGTAAACAAGAGAGAAAACCCAAAATACCAATATTAAGAATAAAAGAAGGTATAATACCATATACATATTATAAAATTTTTTAAAATAAAGAAATATTGTGAACTTTATGCCAAAAAATTCAAGAATTCAGATGAAAGAATTTCTTATTTCTTAAAAGATATAAATTACCAATATGAAAAATATATAAATCTCTCATTAGTCCTATTAATGAAATTGAATTTGTAACTAAAATCTTTCACAAAGAAAACTCCAGTGGCAGAAAACCTCATTAGTGAATTTTAACAATTTAAACAAAAAAATGATATAAATCTTAAACTCTTTCAGAAATAGAAGAAAGCCCGCTGTGCAACATATTATGTAAATCCAGAATAATTCTGAAACCAAAATCAGAGAAGGACAAGAAAATAATATTGCTGACCAATATTCTCATTTACATAGATATGGAAATCTTTACTCAAGATTAGCTGATTGAATTCAGCAATATATAAAAATAGTAATACATTATGGCCCAGTGAAGTACAAAGAAAGATCTGGATGTGGAACAATTAGAAATCTCATGCATTGCTGATAAGAACACATATTTTTAACCTCTTTGAAAAGGTGCTTGATGTTAATTAACATATTCATACCCTATTGCCCAAAAGTTTCACTCTTAAGTATATATCTAACAAAAATATACACAAATTTGTGCCATGTCAAGTAGATGTTCAACATTGTAAATAATAGTTGCAAAATGATAATAACCCAAAATGTTCAACAGTAGAATTTTTTTGTATATTTATACAATGAGATACTATACAGCAAGGAAAATGAACAGCTTTATGCAACAGTATAAAGAATTTCACAGTGCAAAAGATGACAGATACTGAAGAATACATACTTTATGATTCCATTTATGTAAGCTTCAAAATTGCATTAGAAAATTATTTTTGAGGTGCAGGGAATTTTGATGCTGAGAGGGATTTCTTGGGTGCTGTACATATTATATTTCTTGACCTCAGTGGTGATTAGCACAGGTGTGTTTACTTGAGTAATTCATCAAGCTGAGCCCTTTGATTGTTGCATCTGTATTGTATTTCAATTAAAAACTATTCAGCTCTAAGAAACAACGGTGATATAGCACATCTTATATTTTCCTGGTTAGAGCTGGAACCCATACTACTAAGTGAAGTATCCCAAGAATGGAAAACAAGCACCATATATACTCACCAGCAAACTGGTATTAAATGAGCAGCACCTAAGTGGACACATAGGTACTACAGTAATAGGGTATTGGGCAGGGGGGTGGGGGGTGGGTATATACATACATAATGAGTGAAATGTGCACCGTCTGGGGGATGGTCATGCTGGAGACTCAGACTTGTGGAGGGAGGGGGGAAAGGGCATTTATTGAAACCTTAAAATCTGTACCCCCATCATATGCCGAAATAAAAAAAAAAGTTAAAACACATATCATTGAATCAAAAATTAAAGTGGCCATTTTTGGCCATTACCAAAAATGTCCAGTACATTGGTTCTGGCATATAACTTTAGGAAGCATTTACTTCCTTATCTTTTAATTAAAGTAATAAATCTAGTTTTAATAGAAAATAATAAAAATTAAATAAATAATATATTAAGCTTTAAGTACATGAATAGTAAATACTTTTTACAGTAACTAATTTCCAAAGGAGAACACTGCGATATGGCATTTCTGATTTTAACAATAAAAGTTTCACTGGAGGTATTGATATAAAGTACAGCAAAACTCTGATCTGCTGATTTTACATTATTAGCCTCATTGGTTCTTTGCTGTTTCATCCTTCTATAATTTCGTGAACATTTTAGTGGGGATATGCCTCTTTCCCAAGAGATTAGTTTATAAATCACTGTTCTTTTATTTGTGTATGCTGATTTTTTTCCATTAATTTCTGAGAATCTGAATGTATGAAGAAATCTTTCTATTTTTACTTTGCTTAATACTAAACGTATTACATTTTGTGCTTTTGTCATTGCCCTTGACATTTTGGAAAGTATTTCTGTTCTCTGGCAGTCATATAATAAATCTAGAACCATTCTGATATTTTCTTGGCCTAATCATGGAATCAGGTACTTTCCAAGGTTCCCACTGATTTTTCCAATTTTATATATTATGTTGCTCAACACTACTTTTTTTAGAATGAAGTTTCATCAACCACTACGGCTGTCTTCTAGCCTAATAATTTACAAAAAGGAGATCCAGGGGAGCTAGTGGAACTAGCGGAGGGATATAGAAGATCTCTGTTACTGTGAGATGGCGGACAGGTAAGTTGAGGCCATGCACCAGCAGAGTTCTACCTCAGGCAGTATAACAAGACCAGGGTATGCAGTTAGTGCCTCCAGACTCGCACGTGTGCTCATTCAGTGGAAGTAGGCACTTTGACAGAGACAGTGGGAATGTAGTGATGGTGAGATTGGTAGTTGGTTAATTCAGTAGGTAAGAGCCCAAGGATAATTTCTCTAATATCTCAGATTCTATTCGCACGAACTAGTCACTTCACAATGACTCTCAATAGTACCATTAATGCCACATAAATCACTACCGTGTTAGCCAATGGTAACCATGGGTCCTGGGAGCTAATGTGAATATACGATGTGTATTAGTTGCTAGGGCTGCCATAACAAAGTACCACAGAATGGATGGTGTAAACGCCAAAAATTTATTGTTTCGCAGTTCTGGAGGCTGGAAGTCCAAGATCAAAGTGTTGGAAAAGTTGATTTTTTATAAAGTTTCTCTCTTTGGCTTGATGGTTTTCCATGGCTTTCCTTGGTTTTCCTTGGCTTTATGTTTCCCCGTGTCCTAATCTCCTCTTCTTATGAGGACACCAGCCATATTGGATTAAGGCCCACCTTAATGACCTAATTTTAACTTTACCTTTTTTACAAATCCAATCTCCAAATACAATCCCATTTCTGAGGTACTAGAGGTTAGGACATCAACATATGAATTTGGGGGAGGACGCAATTCAGCTTTATAATACTGGGGTATCTCCCTAATCTTGGGCAGGTACATAGACTTGGTTTATGCAAGAAACATATTACATGTGGTAGCATCACATTCTGAAGTCTGTGGTCCAAATGAGTGGTAAAGGTGGGTGTGAAATGTGAAAAAGAAATGAAAGGATGAGGTACACCTATAATTTATTTGTAAAAGGCATATTACCATTCTAGCAGATTTTTTTAGCTGTATACATTTTGATGAACCTAGCTATCTGCAAAAGCATTGTAAATCTGGTTTTAAAACATCAGTTACTAAAGCACTGCTTTGTCCCTTTCTCCTTTATTCAGTGATATTGCAACACATGCTAATGGAGGAGCATATTAGAAATTAATGACCCTTATAGTCAAAGTGAATAGATTGAACTCATGCTATTTGCCATCAAATCTATTCTTTCTTCAGTACATCCTACGTCTTTTAATGGTAATACCAGTTAACTGTCACCCAGTGTTCTAAACTATGGCATTTTTGACTTTCTTCTTTCCTCTCTCTTTATTATAATATAGCAGTTGGAATCAAACAAATCTGGGTTCAAAATTTAGGTTTTCCACTTACTAGCTATAACCTTGGCATGTTATTTATCCTCTTCCTTTAGTTTCCTCATCTACAAAATGTGGAATAGTAACGGTACCCATTTCATGGAATTAGAGCAAATGATAAAATGAGTGCATCTAGCCATAAATTCTTAGCAAATGTTACTAATTATTACTATACTACCACTGATTCTACCTCTAAACTTTCTTTCACAGCTGCACATTTCTCTTTATTCATATTGCTCCAGGTACTAATTTAGGACTGGTCTTCCTCTCTCCCTGAATTCTTGTAGATCTAATCTAATCAAAATTTGGCCTTTATCTTACCTTTCTGTCTTCAAAAACATTCAATGACTTCAAATTTCTCAGAAAATAAAGCTGAGTAGTCTTAATCTGGCTTGTTTTAGGCCCTTTAAGTTTTAGGTCAATGCTCTTTGGTCTCAATCTGCCCCTATCCTGTAGTGTTGACTTGGGTCAGTCAGTAGACCTGACAGTGATGCTGCCACTCCCATGGTTTGTTATAAGGATTATTTAATTTAATTCCTAGAAGACCTGGCTTTGAGAGCTCCATTAACTGGCAGAGTGGCCTTTGGAAAATCAGTTTACTTTCCTGGGCTTTATTCTATTTGTCTGTAAATTGACATGGTTTAAAACTCCAATGTGTGTTAGAATCACCTAGAGAACTTGTGAAACTTGTTCTCTAGTTTCTCTAGAGACATTAGAGCTTCTCTCAGAGTTTCTGATAATATTTTATTATGTTGAAAAAAGAAACATGACATCTAATCACTGCATAAAGTACACTAATATTAGGCATACATCTTGATTTATTAAATATATATGCTCTGTTGGACAGCATCCATGTCAAGATACAGATGGTCCCTGACTTAGGATGGTTGAACTTAGGATTGTTTGACAATGGTGTGAAAGAGATACACATATCATAATAATTCTTCATTGAATTCTTTATTGAATAATTTATTCAATAAATTACATGAGATATTCAATACTTTATTATAAAATAGGCTTTATGTTAGATGATTTTGTTCAACTGCAGGCTAATATAAGTGTCTTGAGCACATTTAAGGTAGGCTAGGCTAAGCTATGTTTGGTATATTAGGTGTATTAAATGTATTTTACAATATTTTCAACTTATGATAGGTTTATAGTGACATATCCCCATCATAAGTTGAGGAGTATCTGTATTAAAATTTCCAGCACCCTAGAACTTCTTTCAGAGACAACAACTATTTTTACTTCTATTATAATTACTTTTTAACTATCTGGATTAGATGATTTTTGGTGTTTTAGCTCTGGTTTTCTGTAGTTCTAAATTTCTAATTCAGATGGGGAAGTACTTTGAATAAGCTCACATTGTTATCCCAAATTTAGATATTATCTATAAACACATTTCCTGCCCACTCACACCCCAACCCTCACCTTTACCTCCATGGGTAACCCTCTTCTTTGCCTCTTCATCTCCCCAACCCTTCATATTCTTTCTCATTCTGTCACTGAGGTCAATCAAGCTCATACCACTTGCTGCAGGACAGCCAATAAGCTGAGAGGCAAGGTGTTGGGGCAAGGAGAGTAACGACTTTTATTCAGAGAGCCAGCAAACTGAGAAGGTTGTAGACTAATGTCCCAAAGAACCATTTTAAGTTGGTATGAACTTTAGGCTCCTTTTTGTCTTAAGGGAAGGGAAAATGGGGGGGGGGTGCATTGCACCTGTGGTCCTCAGGTATTAATAACTGAGGACCACAAACATCTGGGCACCAGCGAGGATCTGAGGAGGTTACAAAACTTCCCTGTTCTTGGTCAGTTAACTTTGGTGGATGAAGGTCAGGTCAAGATGTTTCTACAAATTTTTGACATAGCATTGTTACTTAAGTGTATACTTTTCTTATCTCCCTGGGAGTTAGTTTTGGGAAAGGGACAGTTATTGTCTTTCTTCTAGCTCAATTATCATCTTTTTTTCTAGCCTACATGCAGAGCTAAGCAGAACCTTTGAACCTAAAGGATACTACCACAGGAGGTCAGAAGCAAAATGGAGCAAGTTATGCTAAGCCTCCCTTCCACTTTTACAATTCTTCAGCTCTCTAGTAACTTCCTCTCAAGCTAGGCTAGAAATATAGAATACTAAAGTTAGGGGTCAGGTATTCTAACCTCCCTTACTTGCAGCAATTCTTTCTACAATGTCCCTAGCAAATGGTTTTTTACCTCTGCTTCAAAACTTCTAGTAACTGATACCTGATTTGATCACATTATTGGGCATTTCTCTTTGCTAGAAAGTGCTCTCATAGGTTGAGCTTTATAAAATATTTTTTGGTCCAGTTGCTCATAGTTATGTCCTCTAGAACAATAAAGAATATCTGGTCTATTTTCTTTATGGCAGCCTTTCAAATTTCTAAGACAGTTGTCACATATGCTCTAAGATTTTTCTTCTCTAGATGTTGGAATCAGAACTCTCAGCAATTTACTGGCTCTCGGTATACCTTTTGAAGACCCAACTCTGAAAAATACTATGCAATTGAGAGTCACAGTAGCCTACCAAGGGAGAAATTATACTTTATGCTGTAACACACTGTTGGGCCAATGTTACATAAGTTCTACCCCACTGGGATATGCAGAACAGTACATATCTCTCATTTCTCTGCAAAACCAGCTTCGTGGACATGCAACCTGTGTGGTCTCACTGTACTCATGTCAAGATAGCCCCTATGCTTGGTTTGTCGTTCTACAGTTTCCATCTTAAAATTATTAATATCTTTTGAACAAGGGCCCCCCAATTTCATTTTGCACTGGGGTCCCACAAAATTAGGAAGCTAGGTCTGTCTTTCTGGTTGTATCACATTTGCTAATGTCCTAAATATTTTTATTTTTGTTATTAAATAATACATCATCTAACATAGCTATTAAGAATGTATTATATTTTATTGTCCTTTTTACTTATTTCAGAAAGTTTTCCTTAGAGCAATGAACATAGGTTCGATATTATAATCATACTCATGTTATAGATGAACAACCTTGGGCTTAAAGAAATTAAATGAATTGGCAAAGATTCATGGCTTATTAATAGTAACAAATCTGGGCCAGAACAGGCCTTCTGACTTCAGCATTCATTAAAAAAGGCCCTCCCCTTCCTTTCTTTGGAAAGTGCTATGTTTTAAATTCCCAGGACTCAAGTTGAGTACTTGAGTCTTATTAGATTCCCAGGTTCCTCTATTTCATTCTCTGTTAGTTCATTGTCTAAGCACCATGCTTTGACTTGCCACCCCTGTATTGCCAACTCATATTTAGCATAGAGTTTCCTCTGTTTGCTCCTCATGTCATTTACCCATAATTGCCTAGTCCTCTCTTATCTGATAATTGAAGCTTATTTTTCTACCCTAAGTGATTTACCCTGAGCTTGCATTTTTTTAAAAAGTAATCTCAGGTTAATTTTGAAGGAATTCCAATGCAATCTCATTTGTTCCTCCCTCGATTATGATTCAGATCTATAGCTAATCTCCAGATCATTAAGGATGTTCCAGTAATTGGAAAGAAATCTCCATGTTTTTTTCATTAAGTGCTCATCTAGCTTGCAAAGGGACGTTAAACTAACTTGAGATGCTGAGACTTGCCTTATTTGACCAAAAAAGGAATCCAAAGCAATTCTATGAAAATGTGGCTTCATTTGCAATTATATTAGGGGAAGGGAAATGGAGAGTATAATGTAACAAGGTTATAATGACCATCTTAATATGCAAGGTTGATGGTAAATACGAAGCTTCAACATTGGGGTTATCTCTGCAACTCCACAGACAAGTTTTTAGCATTGTGTGTGTCTGGCCCGAGTGAAACTGTGCATGTGATGTCTTTGTCTCCTGGTGGAGACTCTGGCCCAGGCTCTGCTTTCTGGAGAACTCAGACTTTAGCATCTTCACCACCTAAGGCAGTCTATCAATGTCATTTCCTAATTTCTAGAGTATAAAATTAAAAGATTTGATCATGATGGTTTAATTGCCTTTACATCTATAACATTGCCAGTTGAGGAATAGTATCACTTTAAGCAGATACCGCTGACCCAGGAATAAATTGAACCAGTCATTTCCATCTCAATTAATAACACCACCATCTTCCCCATTTGTGAATTTAAAAACCTAGGGGGTTTTTTGTTTCTAAATTCCCCCTAGGATTCCTTCCTTCTTCTTCTTCTTACCTTCATATCTAATCAAACAACAAGCCCTGTTGCTTCCATCTCCAAAAATATACCCCAAGTGAACCCTGCTCTTCATTTCCATAGCTACACTTACACAGTGCACACTATTCCACACACTACACACTACACCTGCACAGTACACCTACACCCTCCAAGTCAGAGTAGCACTGATTCTTATCTGGTCTCTGCAATAAACTCTTTTTTTTTTTTTGAGACAGAGTCTCACTTTGTTGCCCAGGCTAGCGTGAGTGCCATGGCATCAGCCTAGCTCACAGCAACCTGAAATTCCTGGGCTCAAGCGATCCTTCTGCTCAGCCTCCCGAGTAGCTGGGACTACAGGCACGCGCCACCATGCCCGGCTAATTTTTTCTACATATATTAGTTGGCCAATTAATTTCTTTCTATTTATAGTAGAGACGGGGTCTCACTCTTGCTCAGGCTGGTTTTGAACTCCTGACCTTGAGCAATCCTCCCGCCTCGGCCTCCCAGAGTGCTAGGATTACAAGTGTGAGCCACTGTGCCCGGCCTGCAATAAACTCTTAACTGGTCTCTGTTGGCCCCTTTATAATCTACAGTGAGATTGGACTTTTAATAATGCAAATCAGATTATGCCATTCCTCTGATTACAACCCCAACTGCATTCTTTGAGTGTGTTTTCTTTTATAGATAGTACTTAATGCAACTTGTATACTTTTTACCTCATTTATATTGTTCTCCTCTGCCTCCCCTCAGCTCAAGAATATAAAAGAAGGGTCCTCCTGTCTTGATTATCATTTATCTCCCCAAGTTTACATGAGTATTGGGTACCCAGTAGGTGCTAAAAGATTATTTGCTGAATAAATGAATGAACCTGCAAGCCCTGGCTGATACCCAGCCCACATCTCATTATTTCAGTAGTAACTCCAACCCTTGGCAAACTGCTGGCTTCCCTAAGTTGGGCTCTCAGGATTGAACCTCTACTTATCCCTTTAGTTTAGCTATAGCCAGAGCCCTAATTCTGAGTGTGATCTGTCTTCCACTATCTTTACCCCATGTCTCTTCTCTCTATGTCATCAGCTCTATGACTCCAGGGACAATTCCTCCTTTTGGATTTCAGCCTGTGACTAGTTATGTCTTCCTATCTGTCCTTTTCCTATATCCAAGGTTACTTTGCAAGCTTGACTAGGCTGCCATTCCCAGCTTCCACTGCTCCGGCTCCCTCCCTGGGCCAACTAATACTTGCAAATCATCACATACCCTTTAAATCCCGTAGGGTTCAGTGGATTCCAAGTAGAAAGCACTTGGAGTGACTAAGCCAGATGAGTGCTTCCTTCTGAGAACATATTCAGGATAAATGTTTCTTCCAAGCTGAGGTTTGCAAGGCTTCTCTGCATAAAGATAAGCGCTGTGTCATAAAAATAGCTTGTATATTTGTGCTTACTGAGTCCACCTATGAATCTATGATGAGAACACCATTGCTCAACCCTCAGAGAAAAATTGAGCTGCATTTAAATTATTCCCAACTGTTCTCTCATCTTAAAACTTAGCCATTCACTTAGAAGTTAAGAAAGATTGCAACAAGCAGCTGGCAAAATTGTCCTAATGGCAGAGATGGGACATCAAGCACAACTTTGGTTGGCATTTTCAGGATTTTTAAATGCTTGGCTGCAATTGTCACTTCCATAAGGATTTCATGAAGATTAATAATGTAAGAAAAAGACCATCTTTCAAGTAACTGAACACAGGAACTGTTAGTACTTTTTCTGGAAAAATAGGGAAAGAGAAGACATTTTTCTCCTTATATGTCCATCTCTATTTTGTTTATTTTCTTAAAGAATATGTATTCCTATACCATTATATCATGGTAATTTTATACATATATATACACACACACACACACGTGCACATACACACATACATATTCAGATATATATGCATGTATATATGTATAAATATATATTTGGTAGGGTTATTTTGATAACAAATAATGTAGATAAATGAACTGGATTAGCAAATACACTATAGTAGGTACTCAAGTATTAGCCATTATTACTGCTATATTATTATAATTTTCATAACTAATTAATACTTTAAAAGTAGAAAAGGGAGATTAACTTCTAGCATGAGAGTGTGAGGGTCTTCACTGATCTGCTCCCCAGTGAAACTGGTGAAAACCATAAAAACCCAACTGTTTAAGCCTCTAGAAAATGTTCCTAGGGGCAAAAAGCAAATGAAGAAACATCTATTCAAAAACGTGTACAAAAATTCAGTAAGAAAGGCAAGAATAATCTGTGGTATGTAAATCAAGGCCACTTCCCCCTTGACTCAGCGAGGCAAATAAATATTCCACTCCAGACGGCTGCAGCCAAGAGCACAGGGTTCTCACTCACCCCAGCACCCACACAGAGGGCTTGCTTCTTGGGATGAGCAGGGTGTCAGCATTTCTCATCCTGCCTTCAGCTACTGGTTGCTAAATCCCTAGTGGGTGTGGTTAAGAGGTTGGGGTTCCCTTCTTCTGCTCAGTCTTTTCTCAGGGAACACTGGCTCCACCTTGGATGCGGTACACTGAGACTGCTGGAGCCCTGACCATTCTTCTGTTGGCTCTTGAGGTGGTGGATTCATGCCAACAGATTAATATTTAAATAAGAAGACTTTGAGAAAAGCAGATTACCCTCCATATTCTAAGTGGGCCTCATTTAATCGTTTGAAGACCTTAAGAAAAAAACAGACCTTTCCCGAGGAGGAAGGAATTCTGCCAGCTGGATTCTGCCTTCAGATTCAAACTGCAACATCAACTGTTTTCTTGCTCTCAGCCTACCAGCCAGCACTGCCGATTTTGCACTTGCCAGCGTCCACAATTGCATAAACTGATTCCTTAATATAAAGTTCCCTAAAATAGGATAAATTTCTTTCTTTATAATACTTTCTACTGGTTCTGTTTCTCTGGAGACCCCTGCCTGATACACAAGCTAAATTGTAGCCAGGTAGTTTACAGGAGACTATCAGAGAATAAGTCAGCTGGCAGGAGTTCTACTGGGGTAAGAACAAAAATCAATGATCTCAGAAGTTAATAATTCAAAGGAGTCAAGATTTGGTTGGATTATTTTATGGAGCAATTTATGCCCCAGGGCATTGTGGAAAACAATAGAATAATCAACAGGCAATTAGTGGAGTCTAACAATTTGTTGTGGTCAGGGAAAGAGAAGAAGAGAGTCAGGCAGTGCCACTGTCATCGCCAGGGTAACTGTGAGCATAACAAATCTGGAACCTTCTGAAGAATACCATCAGAGGCTGCACACTAGGGGGAGAAGGAGGGAGAGGGCTTCACTAAAATAATCCAATCACTCACTAAACAAATAAATAAGCAAATATCACTAACAAGCCAAAGAGGGGATTGACTAGTACCCTAGAAGTTCTACAATATATTTTCTAACATTTACACTTTCAAAAAGAATTATGAGACATGCAACAACAACAACGATAACAACAACAATAAAATCCCAGGAAAGTACAACCAAGAGAGTGGAGAAAGAGAAATTGTGGATTTATGAGAAAAAAACAAACAAACCAAGAATGATTTCAAAGTGGCCATATTAAACATGTTAACAGATTAAGCATAATTAAAGAAGAAATGTACAGTATGAGGACAATGATGCATCAAATACAGAATATCCATAAATAGGTGGAAATTATTAAGAAGTAGAAATTTTGGAGTAGAAAAGTATAATAACTAAAATTAAAAATTCACTAGAGAGGCTCAAGAGTACAACAGTAGATTTGAAATGGTAGAAGAAGGATCAAAGGGATTTGAAATAGGTTTATAAGGCAAGGTTTATGGTTTAAGGTTTATGCAAGGCAATGAACAGAAAAAAAGAATGACAAAACATAGAGAGAGATTCAGAGAAATGAGAAAAACCCATGAAAGTATGCCAACATACTTGCAACGGATATACTAGAAGGAAAGGAAAGGGGAAAAGGAACGAAAAATTATTCAAAGAAATAATAAATGAGAATTTCCCAAATTTATTGAAAAACAATAATCTACAAATCTAGAAAGCTCAGCAAACACCAAGTAGGATAAATACATAGAGATCCATAAGGAGACATATCATAGTAAAAATGCTGAAAGTGAAAGACAAGCAGAGAATCTTGAAGGCCACAAGAGAAAAATGACTTGTAAAACTAAAAAGAAAATCTTGATAAGATTAATACCTGACTTCTCAGTAGGAACAATGGAGGCAGAAAGCAGTGAGATAACATATTTAAATTGCTCAAAGAAAAAAGCTGTCAACCAAGAATTGAAAATCCAGGAAAATTATCTTTCAAAATTGAAGGCAAAATAAAGTCTGTGATGTTTAATTTTACGTGTCAACTTGACTGCGCCACAGGGGTTCCAAGGCATTTGGTTAAGCGTTATTTCTGGGTTTGTCTGTGAGGATATTTCTGGATGAGATTAATGTTTGAATAGGTAGACTGAGTAAAGCAGATTGCCCTCCCCAGCGTGAGTGGAACTCATGGAAGATGATATAATCTTATATGTAGAAAACCCCAGAGGTTCTGCAAAAACAAAATGAAAAACAAAACTGCTAGAACTAATAAATGCATTCTGCAAAGTTGCAGGACACAAAGTCAACACATAAAAATCAGTTACATTTCTATACACTGATAATGAACAATTCAAAAAGGAAATTAAGAAAATAATTATATAAATAATCAGAATCAGAAGGAATAAAATACTTAGAAATTAACCAAGGAGGTGAGAGAATTGATTGTACAACAAAAACTACAAAATATTTCTGAAAGAAATTAAAGAAGACAAAAATAAATAGAAACACTCCCATGTTCATGGATTAGATAACATAATATTATTAAAATATCAATATTACTGGAAGTAATCTACAGATTTAGTGGAATTCCTATCAAAATTCCAATGACATTTTTTGAAGAAATAAAAAGTGTATCTAAACTGTATATGGTATCTAAAGGCCCCCTGAATAGCAAAATAATTCTGAAAAGAACAAAGATGGAATACTCACTCTTCTTTATTTTAAAACTTACTACAATGCTGGAGTAATCAAAATATTGTGTTACGGGTATAAAGACAGACATAGAAACCAATGAAACAGAATAGATTCCAGAAATAAACCCTCATGTATATGGTATAATGATTTTTGACAAGAATGCGAAGACAATTTAATGGAGAAAAATGCCATCTTTTAAACAAATGGTGCTGGGAAAACTGTATACACACAAATAAAAGAATAAACTTGGATCCTTAACACTATAACCAAAAGTTAACTCAAAATGGATTCATAACCCATGCATAAGACCTGAAACTACAAAACTCTCAGAAGAAAACATAAAGAAAAAACTTCATAACATTGATTTGGTGGTGATTTCTTGGACATGACACAAAAAGTACAGGCAGTGAAAGAAAAAAATAGACAAATTGGGCTTCATAAACATTTTTGAAAATTTATGTATCTAAAGGCAGTATCAAAAGAATACACAGGTAACCTATAGAATGGGAGAAAATATTTACAAATCATATATCTAATAATGGATTAATACCTAGAATATATAGACAACTTCTAAAAGTTAATAACACAAAAGATACCCAGATAAAGAAGATACACAAATGGCTAATACACACATGAAAAGATGCTCAGCATCACTAATCATTAGGGAAATGCAAATCAAAATTACAATGAGATACTACCTCACCTTAACAGGATTGCTATTATTAAAAAAAAACAAACAAAAACCAACTGTTGGTGAGAATGTGGAGGAATTGGAACCCTTATGCACTGATGGTGGGGATGTAAAATAGTATAGTTACTATGGAAAACAGTTTGGCCATTTTTTTTTTTTTATTTCAGCATATTATGGGGGAACAAATGTTAAGGTTACATATATTGCCCATGATTCCCCTCCCCCCTTGAGTCAGAGATTCAAGCATGACCATCCCCCAAATGTTGCACATCTCACTCATTATGTTTGCATAAACCCATCCCCTCCTTCCCCCTCCCACCCTCCCGACACCCGATAAATGTTACTCCTATATGTTGATCCGTTAATACTAATTTGCTGGTGAGTACATGTGGTGCTTGTTTTTCCATTCTTCAGATACTTCACTTAGTAGAATGGGTTCCAGCTCTATCCAGGAAAATACAAGAGGTGCTATATCACCATTGTTTCTTAAAGCTGATAGTACTCCATGGTATACATATATCACATTTTATTAATCCAGTCATGTACTGATGGGCACTTGGGTTGTTTCCACAACTTTGCAA